>JAUZNK010004386.1:0-10452 GCA_035046665.1 Euphysa ruthae | reverse complement strand
CTGAGTAACGACTTGGGTATGTTAATCGTCTCAACAATATACACAGGGCTTCAATACCGTCAAATTTCGATTGATTAAGTGGTATCAATTCTTTCGGAAGACCTAGCTTTTCATGCAGTTGATATATATCATTTTTCAAGAACCTAAACTCGGCTTTCGCATCATCATCTGTTATACTTTCAAGGTTTAAACGCTGATATTCCCAGTATGGTAATCTGGCATTACAACTTCTATTAATATCGCATAATAGAATTGCTTCATCGATATCTATTACATCTGCTTCATATGCCAGTAAAACATCCTGTTGAACATCTTGTAAATGCATGATTACAGTAGACGTTATAAAAGACCAAAGCTATTTAATTTTAAACATTTATGATCATTTTCTATTATACAATTATGCAATGTACAATCTTCACGTATTTATTAACTTAAGTTCGAAATACGGGATACTATTTCAAGACTGGAGTAGAAATCTCCCGTCCTCATCTATCCCGTCGTCTGGACTTAAGCTCTCTAATATCTATATCTTCTGAAACAAAAGAAAGAGATTCGAAATTCGAGGTTATGTTTTAGAAAAGATTTTAGAAATCTATGAATGCAAAGTGAAGAAGCCAAATAGTTAATGATAGTTTTTGCGTTAGTTTTTACTGACTGAGTTATGTCTAATCCCAAGCGTCAAAAAATCTTGTGTGCCGTCATTGTAACAGGATGTTTGTAAATAATCAAGGTTTGGGTATCATAAACTTGCATGCGAAAAAAAGATGAGGTTGAGCTTTTGTGACCAAGTTGAGTTAACGAATGATGCAAACATTTTTCCAATTGTTCTATCAGTGGTGAATAAAAAAAAGGTAGGGATGATGGCAATCTTAAAGAAGCTATTAATGTCACAACATTTGAAAAAAAAAAGGAAAAAATTGCGAGGCAGCAACCAACGTAACTGTTGTATTTAAAGCAAAAGTCATTCAAAGACTTGAACCTGGCGCAACTCAAAATCAGATTGCTGAAAAATAGGGAATCAATCAAGTCTTTAATTTCGAAATGGTTGAGAGAAAAAGATATCATAAGTACTGCAGCTACTGATAAACATAAGAAATTGTTTGATAAGGAAAGAGCGACAAGAAAATATCTAGACTTTTATCAGCCTTTATTTGATGTGTTGAAAATTTCTCGTGAAAAAAGTTAAAAGTTAATTTCAAATGGCTCTGGAGTAACGTACGATCTATTTATAGTGACCAAACAAAATATAATTCAGCGATTGTGAAAAAAATGTCATCACAAATTTTTTGAAGATGTGCAATGTCCGCATGCGATCACGAAAAAGAAATCGGAACAAGCCAAAGGAAAAATACAGTGATGACTTGATGGAATGGTACATAGTTACAAGATAGAGATTGATCAGAATGGTGCAGGCTCAGACTCATACCACAGAAAATGGGGTCGATTTTTACCATCCCATTATTATAATCTCGACCAATGCTGTTTATCGTTGATCAAAAGAAGACATATAAGATTAATCAGGAGACAAACATGCCAAAATTTGGATTAGCCAACCTACATTTAGGCTGGACAAGAGGCAATGTTCGTTACAAGTTTCTATTTAAGGAAATAAGGAAACAAGAATCGCGATAATTTTCAGTTGAAAGGAAAAAGAATCCGGCGAAATGAGAAAGATGCATCTTTTCCTGTTGTCGATGTCATATGGCAAGAAAATGCATGGGCTGATACGACATGTATATGGCATGGGTAAACAACACGCTAAAGTCATTCGTCAACCATCTAGGTAGATTTGTACTATTCGTTGATAACTTGACCGCTCGACAAAGTGACAATTTTAAGGAAGCAGTTTTAGCTGAAAATGGGGTGGTTACGAAGCGCCACCGATTTCTGGCAAGTTGTTAACCCAGAAATTGCCCAAGCCATAAAAATGTTAAAAATAGAAATGATCGCAATTACCAAAAATGGCTGGATGAAAGGAACAGCATTGATGCTTGATTTGGAGAAAGGGTTAACAGTAATGCAAAGGCGAATCCGCATTAATCAAGGGTTAGGAAACAAATGGCAAACACTGTGTGGTACAGAATAAAACAATTTGAGGAGCAGTCGTTGGGAAAATACCGATTGTTTGATGACAGGCGACAGATCAGAGGATTACACCAGTGGGTCTTCTTGAAAAAGTAAGTAAGTGAATAAGTATTTATTCTACCACAAACAAATTTACATTAGCTATGAAAATTAAAAGACCACAGAAAACAAAAAAACAAACAAACATTAAGAAAACAAATGGTAGCAAGAATTGGCACAAAAATTGTCTGTCACAACGATATTTCCATTGCGGTCCCGTTATACATCACAAACAAAAACAGATTCAGCCGAAAAAAAAGAAAATATATGTAAATATTTAAAAAGCGGTTTTTTACAGAATTATAGTCTATATTTATTAGATCTGCGAACTATATCCAAAGCGGTAAAAAATTTCTCCTTGATCTTATGTTTAAATACATTATAGTTTTTGATTGATTCCTGATTATAAAATTACACCCCGCTTACCGAGAACCTGCGTCTAATTTACCCTACGATTAAGTTCAGAATGATGTTGAAGGAGAGAAAACCGTGGACGAAGATACAGAGCAACCAAAGGATGAAGGCTCAGAATGGGTAGATGTTGAAAAAGATCATTGCGACAACGAAGAATTGTGTGGGCGGAAATTAGAAACTTTATACCAGAATTGCTGGTTTGTGGGCAATAATCAGGGGCCGTTCTTAAAGTACGAGCGCAGCTAGGGGGAAGGGTATGCAAGAAACGTACAGGGGGCTGGGAGTTAGCGCTAATGAGTACGTATGCAGTTAGAATACCTTTCTTTTTTTTTTTTCGTAAGAAAGAAATGAAATTTTTGAAAGGGCGAAAAATGATTTTTCGACTTCGTATTATATTTTATTGCTCTGCTTCGATGTGATTTTCTTTTTTTCCTTTTTTTTTTTTTTTTAATCACTGGAAAATAAGTATATTCTGTTTTTCTTTTAATTCCCAATTTAGAGAAGAATAATTCGAATTCTAAGTAATAACAAAGCTCTTATTTTATTGAATTTAAATAATAAAAGCGGGGGAAAAATTTAATGAAGTACGTACGCCAAGGAGTGGGGGTGGGGTGTGAGTAAAAGCGTATAAAATTAGGGGGTTCAAATTTCCATTTTTACTGTCTGCGTCCTTTATGGATGGCTCCTTAAATCATCAACTAGTATCGAGTTACATATGATGGCATAAAAGAGCGTTTCAAGAATGTAACGAAAGACCCTTTTTTCCATCTAGGGAATAATTAATAGCAACCTAATAATAGAATACTAATAATGGAAGCTTATAAATCACTAAAATTTATTTTTACGGACTCTATCCAGATTTTTTGTTAAGGTAAGGTTTTTTGTAATTTTTATTAAAATTGAGATTTCATGATTTTTTCACTGTTTTGAAAGTTTTACTGAATCATGGAAACTTCAGATTCTAATCTTCTGCAAAACCAGCTCATCTTGCGAAAATAGAAGATTTTTTACAGGCGCTAAAATTTTGAAGCGTAAAATACCAGTATCTTTGCACAGATCGTGAAAGAGAAATTCTACAATTGTGACCAGATAATCGCCACTCTTACCTTATTGGAGTGGTAGCCTTAATATTTCGTTTTTTTTATATCAATGATATAAAATATTACATTTAGCCATTTAAAATTATACTAATAAAACACTTCATACGATTCAATATATCATATATTATTTAATAGAAAAAACTTATCTCTATTTATTTTGGTGTACTCTAACGTTTTTCCTCATATAAGTTTAACTACGCATATATTTTTGTTAAGTATTTTTCCTGCATTGAATATTACATCAGAGTTTAACTTTCTTTAATCAAAAGTTTTTGGGTGTCCCAAATTTCCAACTTCCATATGAAAATCCTCAAAGGAATCTGATCCACATTTAAACAAAAAACTTAAATATAATGGTTTGAAAACTTTGCTTCCTCTTTTATTATAATATAGCTAATACAAAACATTATGCAGACATCAAATATCAAAGTTTTAATAAAAAGATCTAATTGCATTAAGTTTAGAATTAAAGTTTTTTTACTGAGGAAGTACGATGATTATCTGCTCAAACATGCACTTGTCATACATATATTTATCAAAAAAAAATTGAAAAATTTATGTTATTTCAAAACATCTTTTAACTTTTATTTTTGAATTACACAAATCTTATATCTCTAATGGGTCAAGATTAGGGTTTGATAAAAAAAATGAATTCTTTACGTACCTGAAATAGTATAAAATTATCGAAATGTATTCATTTTATATGGTGGATTTAATTACAGTGGTTCGAAATTATATATTTTGAAGGTTATTGAATTTCGCTACAGAAGACAAAACCAATGAAATTGATTTGATTTAATATCACATAAAGGTAGTAAAATAGTCTATCCCTTCCTTAAAAACATTTCATAAAAACGCCGGAATTATGTTTTTGCTAGAACAAGTTTACATAAAGGTAGAAACCACGCTTCAGCACTCTCTTCTTAGAAAAACTTCAAATAAAAGCAGAAACCATGCTTCCGTCAATGATTTGACACTCGCAGCCCATCTTAATCGATTGTATTAAAGTGTTCCAATCATTATTAGTATTACCTCGCCTCTGGAATGTGTAATTAATGACTTTTTGAATACATTTTCCATCCCCAGTCATGCAAGTATCTGACTCTGTCTCAAGTTCAATAAAGTTCGCATACCTTGGTACTCTAAGACAAATATGAGATATAATTTTAAATATATCATAAGCGGGTGGGTAGATGTGTCCAACATAGTATAATAAAAAAAACTTTTATACTTACATTGAAGCACCGTAATCGATTGACCCAGTGCAAATGGTACACAAACGTACAAGGTAATCATCATCGTTTACAAAGCTACCTTTATCATAACATATCGTGTCTCCCACATAAACATAGGAAACCCCTTCATCATTTAAACCGAACGACCTCTTTTCTACTTTTCTCCTCATTCTTCTTGATTCTCTATCAATATTTTTATTTACCGTTTTCTCTACCTCGTCGATGACATCTTGAATACTTTCTCTTTCTTCTATGAACTTAATTAAATCGGAGGCTTTCCTTGTGATTAATTTACGCATTTTATTACCTTGATTTTTATATAATCGCAGAGCTTTTGTTAACATCTTTTCTGTGTATGAAATTGTTTTTGCTTTTTGTTTATTCTTTTTTTTCACTTGCGTTTGATCGAAAGGTGTGCCATAAGTTTTTCTATATGTTAAAACGGATTCTTTATCGAAAAATAGGAAATCAGCAATTGGTCCCTTTTTTCCAAAACCCGTTTTTATGTTGTTAACCAAATTCTCTTCCGACATATTAATTTGCAATTCCTCATTGGTATTTGTTTCACTTACAACCACTAAAACGTACGAAATAAAAATTATCAACTTAAAACTCGCCATATATTTATTTTAATGAGTCTTTTAAAACATACAATATATATGTATATATCAGCAGTAAATCAGCATAGTCAATCTGCTTACTGAAATCTTTTTCTATTGTCCTGTTTTATTTAGAAATCCAATGGTTAATATATGAATGCATAAAAGAGATGTAAAGGGTGTTTGTTAGAAAGGGTGAGTAATTAAAAAAAAAAAAACCCACGATTTTAGTTTTGTAATAATGAATACCGTCCTTCTCTTAAAAAAAAAGTGTAAATCAAATGCACGGCAATGCTTGGATAATTACAACAATGAGATTCAAAGACATTTCACTGATTGGTTTTAAACAATGATGGATAAGATAAAACGTACATGGTGAGTTTGTAAATAAGGCACAAAAAGATGTTCGGATGTTAGTATTGAATAATATATGGAAAAGAGATTAGATTTACTTTATTAAATAACAGAGATTATGTTTCTTTCTTACTATGTGCACTAATTAGCCAAATTTTACAGCTACAATCATGGACATAATTTTCCGGAAGTATAAAAATTACATTTGAAAACTTTTAAAACTAAATTTTAAACTAAAGTGAAGTTGTCAAATACTGTGAAATGCCACTTTCCCCATTACCAATGTTGTGTAATGAATTTGTGACCATACTACTGCTTGTATCAATGGGTAAATCCGATCTTCAACATTGAAATCAGGGAAAGGGGGTTTTCCGGAAATATTATGTTCATGATTGTAGTCTCTATAATGATAACCTTAAATTCCTTATTTTTAACATTATTTTACGGATTTCCTACTGCATTTAATCAAGCCTTTTTGCTGGTCGTCGATATGCCAACTGCCATCAAAAGAACAAAAAATAACTTAATGGACCCGAAAACAATTTTAAAGATTTACATATTAATAATATCGTTTTTAATTAGTCGTTTTTAAATAATTGGCAAATAGAACGATAGCTTAGAATAATAAGTTTTAAAAATTTTTTTTTTTTTTAATACGTTATCAAGAAAGGTCTAGGCTGAAATTAGTGCGCTCGCTAAGTATGCGAGAGGTATGGGGATCCAAGCCACGGTCCTCCAAATTTATTTTTTATTTTTCTTTTAACTATCTGAAGATGTCAAATTTTACATTACGTCGTCAAGTTCAAACAGTAGAACGATCATTTAACATTCGAGAAGTACGGGTATTGATGCCCCGGACCTTGAAGGTTGTCTGGACGAGCAGTTAAGACGCCCCTTACAGACCAATGATTTTCTTTACCGTAAGCTCGTATGGGAGCTCTCAGTACACCATAACCAAACCCGTGGGCCTTTTTATAATAAATTAGTTCGAAAGACATGTTGGTCCCACGTTAAAATAATCAAGTAATCAAATCGTCCAAATTTATTCTTACTTTTTAAGGTTGCTAAGAATATTATATGCACCAATTATCCTAATCTTGGTGGTATACAGCTAGTCTTACAAAATATCAGCGATAAACCTATGTTATAATTAGCCATAAAAATATTCTTATCTTGTTGGTCATGAAACGAAGCATAATTAATATACACGTTTGTATAATTAACATACCGGTTTAAATAAACGTTGTACAAACAATCTTATTTATTATGCTTTAATTAGAATTTTATGAAACAAAATAAACCAGTAACTTTTTTTTTTTTTTAGACTGCTAAGGTGCTGAAACTGATCCTGGACCTAAAAGAAATTTAAAAATCATTAGCATAAATTTTACGACCTAGGCGTTCCTTTATTTTTTGAGGCGAAATTCGTGTCTATTTTTTATTATTTTTTATTATTTCTAATTCAAAAGTATTTTTTTTTTTTTAATTTATTTATTTATTTTTTTTTTTTGCTACATGTATACGATATACAATAAAATTTTAATACTTTATAAATATGGTGGAGCTAATTTCGTCCTAAAATTTAGTAACTTTGATAAAATGTGAGAAAAAATGTATCATTTAGCTTGACATTTGTTCAGAAAATACTGACATTTGTTGAGAATATACTGACATTTGTTGAGAATATACTGACATTTGTTCAGAATATACTCACATTTGTTCAGAATATACTGACATTTGTTCAGAATATACTGACATTTGATCAAAATACGCTGAGATCGAATCAAAATTTACTGAGAGTGCAACAAAACAGGAAAAGGGTCTTCCTAAATTAAGTTGAAGTGGCGCACAATATATAGGTGAAATGTTTAAATAGTTAAGTGATATCCCCTTTTATATAAGAAATATATCTCTGTCGTTTCTAAAAACACTCGAATCACTGAACATAGAATTTGATTTAAGACCGTCAAACAGTAAAAAGAATTCAAACAAAGCGCATCAATTATTATTGTCATTACTGGCGGTAAACGACTAGCCGATTCTGATCAAATTTTTGAAATAGAATATATAGACAGTTTCAGACAGTGTCAGAAGAATCGAAATTTCTTACTTAATAGTGAAGAGTTAGAACCTTTAATAACAATCAATATAAAGTTCCAGAATACCACACAATATCATGATACTGTAATGTATAAATGATATAAGTTTAAAATAATTCAACATACCAAATCACATTTTAAATTTTGCGTTTTAAAGTTCGATTAAATTTTTTGGAAATTGCAGAAACAAATCAGTTTATTGGAGCACTTTATCAATGCTAAAATTACTTTTGACCACATAAAGCCTTTTTAACCGAATTTTTAATGTTCAACATAGAAATAAACATGTCAGACTTAATAAAATGATTAGATGCTAAAAGTTTTATAAATGTTAACTTTGAATGAGTTAAAAATTTATTCAGGCGACTTTTTGGGAGGCAGTCTATGATAAACAATGTTTGCATGTTAGCTTCATTCCGCCAAACAACCTGATATCAAAAAATTCCAAACAATTGGCCCAAACACGGCAACAAAACAAAATTTCAATACCCATAGCTGAATAATCAATTTATCATTCGAATCAAAAAAACGAAACTTTGCCGCTAAAAATTTGCTACTCAATTATTCATAAACTCCTTTATTCGTTACTAAATTCAAAGTTTTGCTAAAGAGGAATAAGCCATTCGTGCCAAAGTAAATATTTTGCTCTAACAATTTCGTAAACCTATTTTTTATCTTTAACTTATCATTACAAGAAAGAAGATCGACCAAAACCTTAAAAAAGCGGGCTGAAACTTTCATTCCTCTTGCAGATAAATGACGCTCTGTTATCATTGATAAAACAGATTATATCTCAAAATGCTAGAAATATGTCAGTTTTTCAGTCAGACCAATTGTCCCAACCATGGTATTACTTTTTCTGTTGTTTCCAAAGCTTATTTACAATCCTTCGAATCACCTATTGATCCGTGGCGCATGGGTCCAGGGAGCTAAACTACTGAGACCGAAATTCTCAAAACTGTTTTTGGCTTCATTTTAACGAGAACATTAATTAAAAGGTCAAAAAATAACGGCGGATTGCTCGTACATAAGCCTTTCCTGTTAACATGTGACTAACGCTTATGAGACCTTACACAGTTTCAAGGGCGTTTTTAATTCCACTTCCTTCCATAACACACCCGATAGAGCCGAGACGACTCATAAGTTGGTGGAATCCTCCAAGACGAACAATAACATCCATACTTATAGATGAGACAATTCCATAAGATTTCAGATACAACGGCTGATCAAACGTCACAGTAGGCGGGTTTAAAACATTCAGTTTTCTGCACTGGTTTGCTTTAAAACGAAGAAGAGAAAACAAAGCATTAATATCCGTCCCATGCAATTTGATGATAGGTAGCATCGTGACAATTGATTTTGGAAGAACTTCATTAGATATCTTGTTCATAGATCCAGACCATATAAGAGACGAGGTTTTGAAGATGTATGAGGTATTCCAAAGAAGATTGGTAAAAATAGGTTGAACCATGGAAGAGTTAGCAATGACAGGCTCCATAAGACTTCCATAAGATCATGCTTTTAATAACACTGTGTCTCGATGATGGGACGAATTTATTCGGATACCTTCATTTTAAGCTATAGATTACCAATTTCCCTTTTTATCACGAGGAAGAGCTCTTCTTTCAAAATCTTTTTTTCCAAATGTTCCGTTTGCAACTGATATCGAACCAAGTCCATGATGCGTATTTTTACCATTTATGGTAGCAATGTCATGGTCTGTATTATCACCAACATAATGCTTGAAAGCAATATCTTGCAGACAAGCAGCTTCACCAGCTGAGTCGTGCTTTTACGATTTTATGCTTTAATCGAATAACCTGAATTACAAACAAAATATCGATGATGTTGCGTTTGTAAAAATCACTTGAAAATTAGTCTCACTAAGATGCTCATATTCATAGGTGCTATCTAAAAAGTACGTACGCTTTTTTTTCACTCACTCATATACAAAGGGGCCGTTCGAAAATTATTTATATAGTTAAATTTGGTAAACAGCACAGTCATAAATAAATAAAAAGTTTAGATATACTAATACACACCAACAAATGTTTTATGTTTAAAATAAAAATCAATAGCAAAAAGTTATAAATTCTAACGGCAAATACTAGAAGAACAAGACATGTATTCTAGGTGAGGAGATAGTTTTTAAAAAGAGACAAAGATTCGCATTGGAATCTTTTCCAGAAAAAACAGGCCTTAAATAACAAGGAATTATTTCCACATGTGGAATCATGATGATTTTGCCGGAGGGAGATTCATGCAGATGGTTTGTATCAATCTTGAATGTATTTTTTAACAACACTAGTTCTGATGGGGGCGTCATTCGAGCGTACAAAATCGTACAAGGGGAAGGAAGGGGTCTTCAAAAAAACTTGATTGATCGTGCGAAATCTAACAGAATGCAAAAGGTGTTTATGCAATTTTTCTAATTAAAGTGCGAAATTTTGATTAAAATACAATTTTTGAAATTTCAAAGGAGTTAGGGAGGCGGGGGGAGGGGGTGGTATGACTTGAAAATTAAGTA
>JAUZNK010004385.1:0-10452 GCA_035046665.1 Euphysa ruthae | reverse complement strand
GAGAAATAATTAGTGTTGAGGCAGATCTAACCAAAAGCAAAGTTAACTACGATCTAGAAAAGTTAACGCAGCAACATAGTGAGGGTGTTTCAGAACAGCTTACTATAGAAATTAAGCATCTGAAATCTCTCAATCAGGCTTTTGAAGAACTTATGTGATTTGAAAACAAAAGCAATTCTGATCTTCGAAAAGAACTTTATTTTGTCAAACACAAGATCTTAAAGCGACTTGAAAAACTCTTCTCTAAAGTTACGTTCCAGTTAAAAAGGAATTTCAAAAGAAAAATTTAAAAAGACGCGACACATCAATACGTCATGATAAACCGCAATTGAGGCAGGCAGCGATGGAATTGGGTACAAAAGATTACATGCAAAAATATTAATTTGACTGAAAAACTTACTCAAGAAGTTCATGAAAAAACCAGGGTACAAAAATTATTAAAATATTACTAAAGTAAATGTAATACTGAAATCTGTTGTGAAATTGAGATGAAGGACATAAAACTCAAAGAAATGAATGCTCAAAAAAGTGCACTAAAACAAGAAAAACTTGATTTACAAATGCTGCTTGAATCCAGGGAAACTTGTATGCTACCTATATTTGAGGGTGGCAGGTATGTTAATCAAGTTCAAGAGGTGTTGGCAGAATGAAGTTACTGGAAATAATAAAAAACCGTGATTGAAAAAAATAAAATAAAGAGTCTCCATCAGAATCTCTTTTATCGCTGCTATGTGAAGCTCGACTTTAGCTAATTTGCAGACTAGGGTTGCATTATCAGAAAATTACTATAAAACTTCAAAATTTGGCAAAAAATTTGGTTAACCGATATCAATTGTATCGTGTCTGATTATTTCGACACAAATACCATTCTATAAGGATCTATTAAAAAGTATTTTATGATAATGTACAATGTTTTAATATTACATGTGTTTGATATCCAAGTGATTTTTAGTAATTCAGAGGTGAATGGTATTTAAATTATTTTACTTATTGTTAACTTTGGTTTTCTAAATCTTCAAATTAAGGAAAAGGCTGTTAGAAATTTATGGGTTTGATTGCTTTTTTTTAATATACTGATGGCACATCTTCAGTGCTCTGTTTAATGCGGAACCAGCTACAACGAGCTTCATGGTTGAAGCGAGACCCTACATGACATTGCTCTCTAAATATTATTGAAGTCTTCAAACTTAGGAATTACGAAATATTATTATCAAGGTTTTACCCTTAAAAAAATTTTAGTTCTCCCTGTTTTTATTCTTATATTCTAAAATCAATGTTAAAAAATAATTTTTTTATTTTGGGGGTGATAAACTATTTTAAAGGAGCTTTGATGTAGAAAATAAAGTTTTCCTATAAAACTAAATTCTAAGTTGTAATACAGCCAGCTCAAAACCTATGGAAACTGAATATATTGTAAGTAAAAATTACATTTGCTTTCATAAAACAAATAAACTTGTAAAAATTTTCAAATTGAATTATCAGTTTTGAAAATTGTAATTTATAAATGTTACACTTTGGAAAATTTCTTGAGATTGGTTGAAATCTTATCTGAAAATTATTAAAGTAAATTTATTTAATTTTTATGATAGGTAGAAGTTATTGAATATTAGAATGGATTTTTTAATTTAGAATTAATTTGGCCCTTCAAAAAATTAGGTAACTTAATCCTCTGGCAGTCAATGACATTAGATTTAATTTTGAAATTAGGCTTTTAAGTTAACATTTCAAATTATTTTTCGATTAATCCTATCTAAAAAATCTTCTATTAAAAACTACTTTTCAATAACGCTTGTTTTTTTTTTTTGAGAAATCATTTTTTTGCATCTGCTTCCCAAATTTTAGGTTTTTCAAAATTCTTTTGGTTGAGTTATGACCCAATATGTCAAAATTTACCCCCTGACTCTCACTTTTGTCCCCACTTTCACGTCAAAAAGGTTAAGAGATTTTGACAGGAAATTTGCGCTTTCAAACAGTCATAAGTATTGAACCGTAGCAACTATCAAGACAAACGAGACCTTTTTGGAAATCACATGATTTCGTCTTTCACTTGATACCAAATGATTTGTTCTGAGTTACTTTTTAAAAAGGTTTGACATCCCTACTAAAAAGCAAATTCGTGTAAATCTTTCTACAAATAAAATAACTCCGCATGTGATTTCACTGTCAAAGTTTTAAATCACTTCCCATTCTCTAGTTATTTCTCGCAGCAAAACAGCAAGCTTTTGTCTCGCGCACCCAAAAAAACTTTTATGATGTTGAAATATATAACTGATTATTATTGTATACAATCAAAGAACTAAGATTCTTGGTCAATTAGCATGAAACCACCTTAACATCAGGGGATAAAAGTCAAGAAAAGACAAAATAATTATGTTAATCATTCATCAATTGCTACGATTGTTGTTTTTTCAGAGACATAAATACCATCCAAAAATTTTCTGATATCTTTGTTCTTAGCTCTGACACATTGATTGATTAACGCCGCTAAAAAAAATATATATATATATATTATCATGAGCGTCACACATTAACAAATTATCATTAATTTTTTCTAATAATAATTCCAGCTGAAAAAAAAATTAAATATCTCTTGGCGAGAAACATTTTGATAAGATTACTTCTTTTGAGCTGACGATAAAAACTTTTACTTAATAACTTTTTCATCAAAATAAAAGTTCCAAAAACATAAAACAGCGCGATAATGCTCAATAGTTCTTAGGACATTCATAAAAATTTGTGATGTTAATTTCATTAATATTTTGTTCAGTTGAATGGGTCAAAACCACCATATAGGTTTAATTCAAATGACCTAGGGCCAAAGGCATCCAATAAACTGGGAGAGTTGCGATAATGGCAAAAACTTTATAGTTCATTCGCTCATGGCAAGAAATAAATTTGCTAAAATAATGAAGCAACTTCCATTTGGCAGACAATGACTGTCTTGATCGAAATGATATAAGTTAAATAAAGTTTGAACCTTACATTATCTAGTGAACTGTGTTTTTTACAATTTAAATCAGAAAAAACTGTTAGCATTGATAACTCCATCGTCCCCTAGTTCACAAGAAAGTTGTAAGCTTTCAATACGGTAAAACTTAGCCACAAATCTCGGGCTGCAGCAACATCAATGCGGCGCGAAATTGTTTTTATCCTATTTATGGATAAGATATTTATTAAGATCCGATAAATAGTGTTAAAATAATAATTAAAAAAAAGGCACGTTGACGTTTCACAGCCTAATAGCATCTTTTTTGAAAGATTTGTGTGATCACTAAAAAAAAAAAAAAATAATTGAGACAGCGCCTGCTATTCTCATAACACACCCCAAATTTTTCAAAAAGTTAACAATAAGCCCTGCATATGATTATAAATTGTTTCTCAATAAACAAAAAACACATGGAGTATAGCTTATATATGTTGGAAGTTAAGACTTACGAAATATACTGCCAAAAATTATTTGTCAAACAAAGAAGAAACAGCCCGTGACTTTCATTCTGAGTTGAAAAAACCAAACATCTCTTGCCATTACAACAGAGTTATGCATGTGCATAATCATCTAAACTCATTTCACACACGAAACATATGCTTGCTATCCAACAAGAAAGAAATGCTGCTCTTTCAATCCTTGATGCACCTGTTGAGGAAGGTATGAAAACACTTCATTGACACAAGTCAAAAAGAAATCAATGGAGAGTGGTCATCAATGGTCATGCATACAAAGGGAGGCCAGAAGGCTTGGATGGCCGTTTAAGCGTTTAAAAAGGAAAAACAACACATTAATTGTTATTATATTGAAGCGCATGCTTATTGCAAGTGGAGCTAACACAGCTGAAATATGGGAGAAAATTGCAGCGCTCATGACTGATTCCGTTTCTAAGAGTTTATTATTTGAGGAGCAGATAGCAAACCCACTTAACTTACTCTGTCCATGTTCCATTTCATTAACTCTGTGTTTCCCCTATGTGTAAAGTTTTTGACAGGGGCAATATTTCAATCCTATGTGAACTGGAAAACAAGACTGAATTAAAAGATCTGCTGATCTCCCATATGCCGATGCTAAAATCATTTTCATCAATAAACCAAGTGTCACTATCGCCTGTCTTACTGCCATTTCCAAACTTATAACAAATGAATGCCAAAAATCTTCCTATCATGAAAGTTCGACCATGAGTTACACTAAAATGGAAAATCATAGAAATTCAGTGCATTCAAACAACGTCGGTTTACAGTTAGGATACACAGCAGCTTCGATTGTATGTAACCTACCAGCATTTAATGTTGCAGAACCCTCAATTAAAACCTACGTGTGCAGACATTTAAATTTTACTCTAATGTCGATTTTATACTCACTGCCTTAAGTTCACTTGCTTGGTTTACAAAGTAACTTTACAATTTCTGAACATTCATGAGTCAAAAACCCAACCTTGCTTGCTCACAATTTTGCCACAGCCGAAATTGGATCTTGAATAAATCATCACTAACTCAGCAAAAACATTATTTCAAAGTTTTGTAGAAAGGTTACAATTGATTTGACGAAACAGCGAAGATGAGAATATGGATGATAAACATTGAGCAACTATGGAAAAATTTCACAGTTGAAAGGATTACCTATAAACAGCCTTAACTGTGAACGATATTTGGTAAAATTTGACCATTTAACAAACAGATCCTCCAAATACTCATCAAAACATTTCATTGTTCAAGGCATGAGACAAAATCATACTTTACAATCAAGCAGCAACATCAAAAAAATGTTGAAAAAGTACTTGATGAAGCTTATGGGTTAAATCTCAAAATATACTGACAGAGGAAAAGCTAAAAAATGATGCCAAAAAAGCCATAAACCATATGGAATTCGTAAAATGTAAAGACCATCAAAAATAGGCTTTAAGTCTTGCTAAAACCAAAAGAACAAATTTTTTTTGTTTTTCCATGTATTTGACAATAAACTTAAAACTGAATTTAAGTTGCTAAAACCACTGTTTTATGTATAAAAATTTCTTTAAGCACTACTTACTTAATTTTCACAATATCTTTGGTTTGAATACAAGTTTTAATGGTTTACACATGATCAATAAATAAAATTTCCACACAGTAATTTAAGTAATTAATTATATCGCACAGATTTATTAAATTTCAGACAGCTAAATTTCAATATTTCTCAGTATTTTAAATCCTTACCTGAATTTGAAACTAACTCCACATCATTTCCCTCAACAATGATCTCATCTTTGTTACCAGAAGGTTTGCAGATGACACCTTCTCTCATTTTGACAATGCGACTGAACTTCTCGCCAAGATAATTTCTAACTTCAACTGTTGTACCATTGTCCATAATGTTGAGATTAATGGGGAAATGCGCATATACAGCTCTCATTTTGTATAAGAAACCCTAAATAGGATAAAAGATGCAAGTTTTTTTCAAAGAAAGTTAAATTTACAGGTCTATCAAACTTAAAAATACTCCCACTGAATTTAAACAGTGTGTGTGTGGATTTTCACTCCTATTAAATTGCAGCATTCATACACCAGTGTTACCCAGACTGATATGGTAGCGGGTAAAACGCGGAATTCCCAACCGCAAACGAGTTTGAAATTTCCAATGATAGAGAACTTTTTTTTAAAAAAACAAGTAAAAGGAACGAAAACAAACATCAATCACCAACTACTCTTTCTTTGAAAAACTTTTGCTAGAGTGACCCATGCGGTTCAATGTTCAAACTATTTAAAAATTCTTTAGTTGAAACGTACCCTTGCAATATATCTAGGAAACACCAGAAACAAAATCAAATCAAATATGACTGTTATACAAAATAAGTAGATTTTTGTAAAGAATAAAACAACAATGTACTGACGTTATTTGTTTTTAACCATGGTCAGACGATTAATGAAAAATATTATAGTTTAACAACTTTTGATTTTTATATTTTGCTTTTCAGATAAAATATCTATGTCAACATAAATGAATTTGAATAAAGAAGAGTTAAAATTATGTGTTTACTTTGGAGTGGGTATTAAGAAAGGAGATTCATTTTCATGTTGACGCATACTTTTGTAAAAGTGAGAATACTAAACATCATTCGGACGCTATTATCAAGCATGCTGTCAAACTGGATTTGAACACTCTAGTCTCTATACTTCAACAAAATAAAGAAACTCGACTAGATCTAGAGAAAATATATTTAACTTCAAAAGGCAGTGCTTCTACTGTGGCAGAGCTAAACTAAGGGATATATTATGAAACTCCAGAAGTATGCAATAACCGGGATGACAATTTTGCAAACTGTTGAAACACACCTACTTAGTGTACATGACTTAGTGGCTGGTGAAGCAAGACATGCAGAACTAATTTTTTCAAAATGCCATACCATGATATTCAACATCCAAACGCCCAACATTTACAAAAAAAAAAATGACTCTTTTTAATGCTGCGTTTATTTACCTTGAAAATGATATGTTGAATAGTTTCTGAGTTTCATTCCATGATGCAAACAATCGGTGAAAATTCTCTATACTAATTTTCTACACGTGAAAATTAGTATAGAGAACGAATGACTAGCTTAACTGATGATACTGAACGTGTAACTAAGACAGCTGTAAAACTATTTAAAAATGCTGTAAAGAATCACGAACACTAATAGTTACCTTTCAGTGGACAACCTGTACAAATAACAGTCATGCACCTGAACTACTCAAGGTGTTCATTAACAAACTAGTTAGGTCACCATTGAAGCAGGTGGCAATCTCTCAAGCTATATTTGCATCAACTTGTCCAGGATCTGTTATGTCAGTGCAGTTTTGTCTTGCTGTTGCCACTAATAACAATTAAATATTTCGCTATCTAGACTTGGGCTCGCTATAGGTTATGATGAGGTAAGAATTGTTGGTAGATGACACTTTTTATCTCTTAATGTTTTACTGAAGTATAATCACCATTAAAAAGATCGTATCACAACAGCTCTTATATATTTGATGTTTGAACATCAAAAGAGTAGTCCTTACTTTTTTGTGTGTCCCAGTGATGCAGACACTACTATTGTGAAAGTTGCACTTGATTCTGCAGATTGTACACCTTTAGCAGTATATTCCGATGATACTGATGTTCTTTTCTTACTAACTCATCATGTCAATAAAAGGACTGCTGTTCATGACATCTTCTTGGCGTATATGACAAGGAAAAACAATAATCAAAACCGATAACGCTACATTGAGACATTGTGAGTGAAATGAACAGCAATGTTTTGGATTATCTCCTATTCACTCATGCGTTTACTGAGTGTGACATAGCATTTGTTATTTATAAATTTGGTAAAACCATAATATTTACTAGTTAAAGTCAAAAGAATTGAAAACCGCTACAAACAACTTTTATCAAGATGATGTCCCCTGATGAAATAGGTATTGATGCAATCCGTTTCTTTTGAGTTACTTCATTCACCTACCAATAACTTGTTGCTTAGGGCTTCATGGAGAGAGGCAATTAAAAGATGAAATTGAATCATCCTCAGCCCCCTGAGTCAACACTTTCAGAGACAACACGAAACTAATTCACCTGACAGATATATATTTTATTTAACATGTATTCGTTTTCCAAAAACATTATGGTAGATGAATATTATTTTAAAAAAGGTTAAAAAATAACCGAAGAGAACAGATATCTTTATGAGATAAATAACTTTCTAATGCACATTTTCACAAGATTTCACAACAACACATCAGTTAATTTATATAATTAAGCCCCAATCTGATGTGTTGTCGTTGACTTTTACTGTACTATCATATACAAATAAACTTGGCTGAAAAACGTTTTTGGTTTTTGAAATACTTATTTTTAACCAATCGCTGTATATTAAATTAAACCAACCAGAAAGTTAGTGGCACACTAAAATAAAAAGTGTGATGAAAATAAAAATAAAGTTCGCTAACTTTTTTTTTAGTGAGTGTTTTAAAACAACAATTTTAAATTTAGATTGGAAGAAATTTTAACCCTCACCGTTGATTTTTACTATTAGTGCAATTTAAGCCTTTTCAAAATTTTCTTTGCATTATAGTAATTAGTTTGAAACCCAAAAAAATAAAATAACAAATTCTTTAACATTATTATTTCAAAAGTAAAGTTTTTTGAGAGTGAAAATTTGAAACCGTTTGAGCCTCAGATCTAAAGAGATGCCTGAAAGATAATTATAAGTAGAAAGCAGAGCTGACTTTAAGATTGTTATGAAAAAAAATTATGATTGACTACCAAAACAATATCTACCGCCTTACACTAATATTAGTATACTTACATATTGTACACCTTTCATTAAATTATTTATGTGGCTGCATATAGTTCTCAAACAAGCCAATTGTTTACGAAGAGCAAACCAAACATCAACTCGAATTTGATTTTTTCCCACCCTAGTCAATTCAAGATTAAGATGTTTGAAGTTTCTGTGAAGTGTACCACGCGGCCCAGTAACAGAGATTGATCGTCCATTCAACTTGAACGTCACTAAACAAAATGAGATACCAATTAAAGTAATAATTTAATAAATCAATTGCATGATGACCAAAAAGCCATGATATTTCAATTTTTTTTTTTTAATTTTCCTCAAATATTACCCAGATTTCTAAAAAAAAAAAATATATATATAATAAAAAGTATAACTAATTGAATGATTTGGCCAAGTTTAGGAGACCTAATGATGTTTTAGGAAGGCTATAAAAAGCCCTTGTAGATTGATTTAGTGTGATTGAGTGTGTATGGATACCTGTGTAGTAATTTTCAACATATAAATTCTAAAGAATTTATAGATTCAATTTTGGATAATCCAAAATTGATATTATTTCGTAAAAAAATCTGTAAATGGTAATTCTGCAAGTGGCTGACATAGCACAGGCCATACAGAGCTTGCTGTTTATAGGTTTAGCATGATAAATATGCAACGACACTAAACAGATAGCAAATAAGATGTGTTGCGAGTTTAATGTAGTAAAGCTGAGCTATGTATGAAAAAGTATACATATAATTTGAAATGTAAAAAATAGTATAGAAAATAACATTGAGGTATTACATCAAATTTTTGTAGGCTTTAAATTAGAGATCTTTGCAAACAGAATTTTATTTTGCACTCTCCACTCAATTTAGCTCTATGATCAAACTTCTGTAGCAAACAGATGTAAAATCGTGTTAAACATTAATCATAAGTCTGACCATGAGTAAGACAAGTGTAATTAAAATTTAATTTAGTTTTATATCCTGCTTTTCAAAATACTTTAAGAAGCTTAGGAGATAAAAATGACACCCAAGGTATAAAGAAATAGTTGGATAATCGGAAACTTTAATGTCCTTGTAGACCCTGTATAATTATTTCCAAAATTCATCAAAAAATTTTGCTGACCTACGCTGCAAGATTTAGGGGTAGGGTTTTAGGGTAGTTATACTGTTACCCTACACCTAGTGACATAGGTTTAGGGCACGAAACGAGTGACATAGCCCTGGTATTGGTAATAGTTTACTTGCAAATAACTAAATACTTTTACTGTTTCCGTTGAGTACACATTCAGTATTGCTATTTCAGATCAAAGTGAAAAATTTACATGTTTGTTCACGTGGCATTCAACTGAATGTAAGATTGAATTTATATAGATAGTGACATGATTTCTTAACAGTGTTCGTGATCGGTTCATTCAAAAGAAACGAGATTGGATATGATAAATTTTAATAAAACCAAAAATGTGAAATAATAAAACCGAGAACGTGATAAAACAGGGTTAATTATTGTAAAAGTGGCTCCACTGGTTCCTTTACCATTATTTTCGAAAATTTACATGAATAATCTTGAAATATAGCGCTTTCCAATGACGGGTGAACCAAATTAATGATTAAAAAATGAATTTAGAATAAATTCAAACGCACGAATTATACTAAATGGATTGCACGTGGATTGGAAAACTCTTTAAATTGAAAAATCAAAAAAAAAATTTTAAGCTAACATAAATATTAGCTAATTATGTTAAATTTTAAAAATGCTGAAAAAGCCAATTTTGTCGACAAAAATATATTTATATTACTTTTAAAAATAATTTCTTCGACCTTAACATGTTTTTTACAGAATAAAAATAGGTATATTGGAATATGTACAACCCACCTTATGGAAAATTTTAGTTAAAAAAAATAGTTCACTTCCACTGCGTACAGATTTGAGAAAAGGCTGTAGTCGGAGCAGGATGGCTATTTACAGTTGTGTTTCCACCATGCAGTTGAATCACAAGCAAAATTCATAAGTGTCTAAAATCACTATATTTTTAAAATTTCTACTAACATTTAGACCAAATGTTTTAAACTTTTATATACCAGTTCAGAGTTTAGGAATACTTTTGTCAAAACAATGTTCGTATAGTAGACCTGTAAACCTTTTTTTAGTTGAATACCTCTTTAAAATTTACGTCTAACTGTCAAATGAAAGGCCT
>JAUZNK010004384.1:13383-26566 GCA_035046665.1 Euphysa ruthae | reverse complement strand
TAATATTACGTCAGAAACAAAATATACAAGTCCCGTAGTGGCGTAATATTACGTCAGATACACTTAAGGGGTTAAAATGGAATTTCGAGCAATACATTGTTGTTAGGCTACGGTATCTAAGAATCTGATAATATAAGAGCAGTCATGGCAAAATAACAGTTCTGAACTATTAAACCTTATTTCTACTCTTATATCAAATATAATCTCAAAAATCTTAATTTTTTATATATGTATTTGTCAATCTGATTCGTTATTTTTCTTTGAAAATCGTAAATCTAAGGAATCAAAATCATTGTACACAACACCTGATTTTATTTTTTTGATCTGCTGGTTTTTTTAAATCTGAATGTTTCATTGGCTAATTCAGAGATTTACGGCTAAAATGAGTTATTTTAACATAAACATTGAACTTGTGATGTGATGCGATGATTTATTTTTTTTATATGAAATATCTCAAAACAAAAGACAATGCATTGCGCATAATTCCCATTCAAAACGGTAACTCTATTGGTAAAGAGGTCTATTGTATATATCATGTTGAATTTGACAGAATAAGCTTACCAAAAGAGAAAAGAAAATATAACATTTTGAATAACACATCATATGATCACCTCATAATAATGTCTTGCTTGGAAGATAACTACACTTTCGGATTATATCATAAGTAAAATAGTTATTCTGAAGTTCTAAATATTTGATTTTTAGAATATGATGCCATATATCATGTTCAATAAACTTTCTGACAAATGAATATTCTAGTTTTAGTTGTTTATTTTGTCTGCAACAATAAAAACTCTTACCTGTCTTAAGTATAACTTTAATACTGATGCAACAAAATGTGGCGGAGTGGTTGACAAGTCAACTAAGTCTCCGCCAGTTTCAAATTGCTAAAATAAAAAATACTTAAAGGCTACAAACGGGTCACTAATGCCCCTTTAAAAGTAGATCATGACAGACTAAAAGCAATTCTAAGCATATAGTTTTAGAACAAGTCCAACCTTAGAATAAACTTTTTATCAAATAACAAAAATATTTAAGTAATTTTATTGTTATAAAGTTGGATCCTAAATACCAACTTGATAATATTGTTTTGCAATTGATCAAGCAATACGCAACCTATTTCTTTAATATTAGATTGCAAATGCTAAAATCTTGTGTTTTTTCTTGTTGGTTATTTTTGCATCAAATATTGTTTGAGTTTTAAAGAATTGAAACCATCTATGGTTTACTACAGAAAATTCATAGTCAGTGTTTTATAGCGTGCAATATGGTTTAAACACCGTAATACACCGTAACACTAATAAACTCAAAGCAAAATTTTGTGTCAACAAGAGTAATTTACAATTCATCAAACATTTTATTTTACATTTTATTGCACTTATCAGAAGAATCAGGAAATTATTTGCCAGAAACAAACAAAAAATATAAAAGAAGAAAATCGGTATGACCCTAAAACATTTAGATTTAATTCTTTGAGGCCACCACCTGCACCTTCAAATGCATCGGAACGCGTCACAATAAAAAAATTGACTACCTTGTGAATATCATCACAGCTCTTGCAATTATCAACATTAAACAAAAATTTCTCCAGATTGTAATATTCCTTATTAATTGTTTGCTCAATGTCATTTGACACTTAAAAAATATAAACATGATAAGTGGTAAGTACATTTTTCAGAGAGAATTTAAGACAGTAGTTTCATATCAAAACTTAGTCAATGATTTTAATTCTTATATTTTATGAATGCTTTGAAGAGAGGTAATCTATTAGCATAAAATATCATTATTAATTTTAAAAAATTTCATATTCCAAGTTAAAATTAAATATTTCATAGTCGTTTTTTGTAAATGTGGGTATATGGAACAAAGGAAAAGTAACTTAAATTTTCTAACATGAATCTCCATACCTGACACAGTTTTTCAACTTTTGATTTTACACCAGAAACTCTGTATATTCCCTGTAAAACATAGATCAGAAAAAGAAAACGTGAAAAAATGCAACAGAAAATAAAGAAACAAACATGATTTTTTATGAACGCTATCAAAAAAATCTAAATTCTTATCAAAATTTAATAAGCAATCATCAGTATGGAAAAATTAATTGGATTTGATTACTCATGTACAATTATTCATTACAATTTTCACTCTATGCAACAAAATATTCAAAACTTAGTTCTTTAGATGAAAAATAAGCCCTTTTCCTATGTCATATCTATTCAATTTTTGCCTTCCGTTTCTGGTTCAGTTCCATTGTTCACAAGATAACGACTAAAAGTATATCACATCTCACTGACAAATATCCATACCAAATCTTTCTATATCCATTTATCACTCTATTATTTCTTTTTTTTAATTAACTCAAAAAATTTTTGTTTTCATTTCTTAATCTAAATAATCTTAATCCTTAATCATACTTTATCTTCACACTTTTTAACTTTCAGTTTAAAAATTTAACCAATTAAAATTACCTGAAGAGATAACTTAATTTTTCTTTTAGTTAGTTTATTGACCAAAAATTTAAATACAGTTTTCCGCAAGCAAATCTTTGACAAGCAGTTTTAAAGAGTATACATTTTACTTAAAGGTGGATATAACAACTGATATTTGCACAGCTTTGTTAAAATTAAATTTATATAAAACAGACTGTACAATACGAAATTCACGCTTACTTTTACAGATAAGCCATTGTCATCAATTTCATCGATACACTTTTCAATTATATATGGTATGTCACTACGATGTGTTGCCGCTAAATGTTGATGAAAGTCAACACCAAACGTTGTCATTTTACGAGGAAGTCTCTGAAAATATAACTTGAGTTATGATAAAGTTTGATTGCCTATCAAATTTTTTGATTTCTACGAAGCACATTAGCAGGCGGTTTATCAAAGGAAAGCATATACTAAATAAGAATCTCAATATTTCCAAAAAAGAACTGTAGCTCAAACTTTAATCAATTAATTGCGACTTCTCAAAGACTGAAAATCAAGTATCAATATCCTAACAAATTAAATCTTGTCGAAATGGTACATAATATTGATAAAAGCTCAATGAGATTATTTCTAAGAGCTGCTTTGAATGGGAACCTAAATTATTCAATATTATAAGCTTTTAAATACAAAGATAAATGAATAATAGAACCATGTATTTTCAAATTAAAATAATTTACTCTCAACCCAGTTTGACATTTTTCAGAATCCAGAAAACAAAGTTGAAAAAATTAGTAAATAGTTTTGGAAAAAGTCATACAAATATACTTAAGGATTGTAGATGATTAGAACCATGTTGGCTTCATCTCGGGTCAAATACTTATCAGGATTCATACATATTTTCAACATGCAATTTTTTATTAGCTACCACTGCTTTAAAAAACAAATGACATTAAATGAACGTAAAACACTGTTCAAGTAAAAACAACCAGAAAACTTGAAAAAGCAAAGTTTAGTTAATTTGCTTTTACATTTTTCTCTTTTACAAGTAATAGGAAATTAATGTCACTAAAATAAGTAGAAAAATGCTATTTTGGACCCATTATGGGGTTCAACCTTCCTTTGCAGGAACTCATATATTTTCCAAAAACACTCACGTTGTTCATAAAATAGAATTTATATTCACATAAAGTTTGGATGACATTTAAAATCCAATTTTTTAAGAAATTTAATAATATCAAGGTAAATTCTGTCAATTCTCTACCCTCTCAGGTACTTAGAGCCAAAAAAATATTAGAAAAAGTGCGTTCACATATATTTTATGTTATCTAAAAAGAAGAAAAAATCTCTTAATTTTAATTCTAATCCAAATTCTTAAAAGAATCTGTAGAACAAATTTTTATTTGTATTTAAAATATGACACTTTTCTGTAAGTTTTTTTAGCCCCTTATTTCCTGAAAAATAGCTAGTGTAAATTTAAAGTAAAGTAAGCAAACCTTATTTCCACATTTGATGGCTAGTTTTTCCAAACATTTCTTGTGACATATTAAACCACACTAAAATAGCATGCATAATCAATCAAAATTTTATCTTTTCATATTTAGAGGCATAATCTATATAATTTTTTAATATTTGTATTCAGAAATTAGACTACTTAGGTTATAAAATTAGAGGAAGGGCGTTAGAAGGTTGTTCTCCCTGTTTTTTTTTTAACACAATAAAAAAGAAAGTTACTGCTATTTTATCTTATAGAAATTACTCAAAAAAAATATCTAAAGAAAAATCACCCCACCCACCACCCAGCCCTAAAAATCTTTGTTTCCTTATCATTAAATTCAATGAGAATAACGATTAAGAATTTCTTGATAGCTATTATTGGCCCAAAGCTAAGAAAACATTGATACAAAATTAATGTAATAAAAAATAAATATATATAATATATATATAATAAATAATAAATAATGGTTTAGAAATATTTTTCATTCATACTAACTTTTTCACATTCCTTTCCATTAAAATACACATAACTTTCACATTCCTTACACTTTGACGGAGCTCGCAGTTTGCGGAACTTGTGCATTTTCGCAGCAGCCGAAAGTTTTGGGAATGTTCCAGATGCAGAGGTCACTGTTTCTGAAATAAAAAATGATTTTGAAATTGCTGTTCTCCAACAGGGGTGATCGAAAAGATGACTAAAAAATATAATGAAAAATAAATATTTGTGTGATGAAGAAAAAAATATAATAATTAACATAGTTAAAGGTACAAACTATCAGATAATTCATCCGTTTTAAAATATTTTCTATTAAAATAGAAAACATCAGCATTAAAGAAGCATAAATTTTGAGATTATCATAATAATGACAATTTTTGGACATTTTCCACGCATACTAAAGGGTATGCTGACACCCAAAAATTGAAAAAATTAATGATATTATATGCTCATACAATATGCAATAATAATTTCCAAAATAAATTTCATTGTAATAAAAATTTTTTGGCATGTTTTTCCTTTGTCAAAAGAAATTCTGAGAAAAATCAAAGCAAATGAAAAAATATTGATTGGTGAAAATGGTCGGTCATGCCTGGTCCATATGGAAAAAAAAATTGGTAAGAAACCTGGTCTAATCCAAGATCTGTGAATGAAAGGTCTTTTTTTTTATTATAGAGGATACTTAAAACTAAAACCTATAGTTAAAGAAAAGCACTTAAAGGAGACAGTTAATCAAGAAAATACAGCAAGTGATGTTTTAGAACCTTGTACAGGCACTTAGATAGAAAAATTAAAAACTTACTTCTCAATATATTTTCTGTTTGCTCCTCATCATCAGTCAATCTTTCAACTGCTGATTTGTGAGTCTTCCTTTGTAGAGATGGACTTTCATGAGGCGTACCAGGAAGAGAACGACTACTTATACTATCTGTATCATCTGTTGCCGAACCCTGAAGGTAAATAGAATAACAAGCTCTAACAATATGGATCCATAAAAGCTAATGACTTCACACTAATACTTTTTATTAGGCATTCTTTTCTTTTTTATCTTTTTTAACTATATTAGTGTAAGAAATAAAAATTGTCAGTGAAACAAGCAAACATTTGGACAAAAGGAACTGATCTTTCATAGAGGAAATGCGAATGTATCAGGAAAAATTTTTAGGCAAAAATTCTCTATTAACTCTGTATTTCCATAAAGATAATCAGTCACATATTTTATAGCTGACCTTAACATTGAAGGTGCTTTACTCTGTAATTTCCAAAAATTATTTCAAGTCATTTGTAGAAAATATTGATGTGATTTAACCCTTATATTTAGTAAAAAGTGCACCTTGTTTAGTACTGTTGTATTCCATGTCCCTGTTTGTTTGATTTTCTTTGTACCTGGTGAATGAATAAAGTCTGACTCAGCAGAATTAATGCTATGTCTCCTTGCACCTCGAGGTGTTGTTGAAAAAAATGTCGGAACGAAATCGTCACTGGAAATAGCTAAAATGCTGTTGTCTATGCCAACCCGTAATGAACTAAATAAAAAGATTTAATAAATTCTCAGACATCGAAAGGGACTAAAACTCTCAAAAATTACTTTGACAATAAAAAAAATGTCACTTCCTAGTTTCTTTCTTAAAAAAAGAAAAAACA
The DNA here is from genome assembly GCA_035046665.1 of Euphysa ruthae. Lineage (NCBI taxonomy): Eukaryota > Metazoa > Cnidaria > Hydrozoa > Anthoathecata > Corymorphidae > Euphysa > Euphysa ruthae. The sequence goes on along the minus strand of JAUZNK010004384.1, from coordinate 20,500 downwards.
TATCAGACAGTAATAAAATTTCTAAAATTCCAGATAATGCAAAAATATTTTTTATAGACAAAACTTAACCACTTCTTGGCCAATTGCCAATCAAGCTTAAATACAGGGCAATAAGGAAAGCAAACATTTTGATTTATAACTACTCTAGTTAATCAATCAACTTCAAACTTTCACCATTTGTTTTAAACATTGTATCTTGGTTTCCCCAAAAATTAGTTACAGTTTACTTCTCAATTATTGTTATAAAACATAATTTTTTTCAAACATGGAATAATATAAAAATGATACATATGCAGCATTATTCCTCAGTAAATAAAGTAATAAAGCCAATAAGGTTCTATGAAAGTCACAATCTAGTCACTTTTATGTGATTTTTGCAGAAAAAAATCGAATATTTCCCCACTATTATGGTCCCATGACATAATAAATATGCTAGTTATACTAACATTTTTGTAGGAGTAACAAGTTAGAATATTTTGGCTAGAGAAATTCTATAAAAATAAGCTTCATTTGTCAAATCGGGCAGATTTAGCAGTCAAAAAGCACTTCATGTTGAATGGGGGATCACTTTGTAGACCAGTTTGATTAACATCCTCTTATATTTTAACCCACTTTTAATTTCATAATTTTACACCAATTAATTTTTTCTACTTCTGCAATCCGAAATTCTACTTTGAATTAAATATCAGTGTGTTCAATTTTATCCCCTCTATTATTACTCTTAATAGAGAGATGGTCAAACATACTATTTCTTGTATTTCCAAATAATAAATATTTAATCTATTTTTATAACCACAGAGAAGCTTTTTTAAGGCTATTCTTGATTTTAAAAAACTAGACCATGCTAAACAGAGCATAAAATATTAGTTGTTCCAATCCAGAAAAACTCAAGCAGTTCACAAAATGAAAATCAAAATTTTTCTTCTCTTTACCGTGCACAAAAAAAGAATAAGATGATTATTATTTTTGTTTTAAACAAAGAAAATGAAATTCTTCCTAAAAAACAAAATTTTCTTTAGTGTATATAATAAAATAAAAACTATTGTATACAGCTGCTTAAGAGGTCTGCAACAGCACCTGAAGAATAAAAAAATGTATATGTGATCTTGAGAATAAAAGCAGACAGGGGATAACTTCCTATTACTCTAGTATGCAACACAAATTTTCATTGAAAACAACTAATACCACTGGGTCACTGGAAAGGAAATTTAAAACGTAATAGAAAACAGCACTAAAAATCAATGGTCTAGAAATGTGGAAGAATTTTTTTTTTTTTTTTTTTAATAGCCCAAAAACAGGAAAAGTCAAAAATAGTATTTTCCTACATTATACAAAATGTTACAAAAATAGCAAATTTTAATTTCTTTTTATTAAAACGCATGTCATGGGTTATAAAATTTTATTGAATAAAATTTTAATAACTCATGACATGCGTTTTATCTCTTTAATAAATATAAATGCCTGAGTTGAAAAACACAAATATTTTTTAAATTTAATTTCTTCCTTTACCAGGAACAAGAATGTTTGGCAGCTGGCCATATGTGATAAAAGATACCCTTAATGGTTCTTCAACCTTATGCTAATTTACTCAAGTTAATGAAAAAACTTTTATACAACTAAAAATGTCGTTCTTAGGCCTGAAATAACCATATTTTGGATGCCAGGGAAAATAAAATTTTGAAAATAACTGACTTAACTAATTTGTCAGAAATAATATTCCCTAACATAATTTCAGCAAAATCGGGTATAAATATTTGAGAAAAGTCAAACACTGAGTTTTCAGACCGTAAATTGGGCCCAGGCTCTTAAACAAAGAATTTTTTACTGGCCGTGCTCTTACCTGTCATTTAATTTTTTCATGTAAACAATTTCAATCAAAATTTTAAAAATAACGAGTAAATTTTGAAAAACTGGTTTTAGGCCTAAACTGACACTATTTGAGCATATTTGGGTCCAGTATGACAAACAAAAAGCGTTAAAAAGTGTTAAAGCGTTCTTGCTTTATGACTTCATGCAAAATTTCAGAAAAAGTTAATAAATAGTTTTTGAGATTAACGACCGCATGGATGAACAGACATCTGTGAATCTATAAGATCCCTGTGGCTGCAAACTTCAGGGTTCTAAGAAGTCCACATGTCATAAAAATTGTTGATACAAGCAAAGTATATATTTTTTTTAATGAAGGAAGCACCCACTCAGAATTTCATAGTTATTAAAGTTATAGATATTTTAATGATATGATTTAATGAGAAATTCAAAAATTATTTTGGATCGTGCAATTGGAGATCACCAATGATTATAAAAAATGATTCATTTAAAAAAGCAACACATGCAAAATAATTTTTTGTCTCTTTTTATTAAGCAAATTTACAATAAATATTAGAGAATAGGCTTTGTATTACATTTAAATAACTAATTATGCTCCAATAGAACAAAAAATTCATCATCATTCTAGGTTTAAGGTCCGTTTTCAATGCTAGTATGAGTTTGACAAAATTTTTAACCCCTTGGTTTTCTACAGATAGTGGCCAGCATATTTGGTTGCACCTACCCTTTTTGATTATCTCCTTTGTATGCTTCAAATTGATATGTTGGAATCATAGCCTGGTTGCACGTAGATTGCTGCAAACGAACAAAATCTGCAAATTGTTGTCCATCCTCATATGTTCCGCTGCTTTCTGCAAGTGTTCGGAACTGTACAGGTAATGGAGACAAGAGATCATCCATCATCTTAAAATATGCTATTGTTACTGTTTTCATAGTCTGGTCACATTGATATATTAATTGTCTTAAGTCAAATAAAACATCAGCTTTTACACGCTGTATCTCATGCTGTCTTACGTTAGCTTCTTCAACACATTGTCTATAAGTATCTTCGCTCTCTTCTGCACTCTTCTTAAAATCTTCTTGGTGCTTCTTCTTACCAATAGAAAATTTTTCATCTTTCCCCTCTTGCATTTGCTTGACATACTGCAATAAAAGAAATATTAATGAAAGCAGGAGTTTTTAATAAACTTTCTCTACCTCTACTGGCTGTTTTCAAATAGAAAACAACATAGAATAATAAGCAATTTTTAATTTGCGATATATATATAATCCGAAAAAGAATATTAAGCTCCCACTCTTAAATAATCTCAACACCTTTACTCAATTTGACAAAGAACTCTAGAATAAGCCCCACTCTGAAATATTTTCTAAAAAAAAAAAAAAAAAATAATTTCTAGATGTTTTTTTTTTTTTATTTGAATTTATAACAAAAATTAAGAAACAGATGGATATTGATAATTTTTGTAAAAATCCTACGAATTAACCATTATTATATTGATATATTTTTCAGTTTATATTTTCTGTTATAATATGAAATAAGCTCGCATTCAATTCTAATTTTGAGAAATATTAATTGATTATCACACAAGTTGTAAACAATTCCAATAACCTACTGAAGTAAGCTTACCTAAAAAAGTTTTTTCACTCTATATATATATGCTAAACCCTAACTAAAACATAATTGTATGACTTAATTTTCGACCAGGTTCAAGCTTTTAACAGTCCAAATCGATTTTATTGTATTGTTGTATTATTGTATCCAAAATATAAGGAAAGACGCAACTTATTAAACTGATCAAACGCATGTAAACCAACATACCTAAAATACAAACATAAAGTAGCCAATTTTACATTCATCTCTAAATAATGTTACTTCTTATAACAAAACACACCGTATCCGACAAATTTTATTAAAAAAATATTCTTTGAGATACTCACTTTTTCTAAATCTTTTTGTCTTTGGATATACGACTTTTTGGCGGTCCTCAGATTTTCGCGACTTTCAGCCTGTAAACAAAATTTTCTCTATAAACCATTCTATTTTACTCACTTAAATTCAATGAATTAAAACAATTTTATATTAATCTAAACAAATTATAACTAGTTAAGTTCTTAACTTCATGGTTCATAACACTTAAATTATGAGTACTCAAGAAAATATAGCTTTGAGTAGTTTGAAAATATAGCTTTGAGTAGTTTGAAAATATAGCTTTGAGTAGTTTGAAAATATAGGCTAGTAAGAACAGTTCATGAAATATCAAAAATTTATTTATTTGTAAATATAATAACTGAGACTACTTGAACCTCAAGACATCTTAAGGCACAATTTCCAGAAGCAAACTATTGCTAAGTTAGAATAATTTTAGAAACTAAACGCAAAAATAACACAATAATTTTGAACTTGATTGACAATCTGTTTAAGAGGTTTAAAGATAATATTTAAGCTTCATAATAAAAGCAATAAGTAGCCAGAAAGATGATTAAAAATAACTTAAAAATTAGCTAGCACAAAACAATACAAAAACAGGTTAGAGCAGGCCAAAAATACTCAAAAACAAATGTTATATTAATCATAGTGGAAATAAGGTAATCTAATACACTTACAACTTTTTTGAGTTCATTTTTCCATTTTGTTTTGATTTTGGAACGCTTTATATCATGATCTTTTTGTCTATCTTTTAACTTCTAAAAGTTTAAGAAATATTCATATTATTTCATTAAAACATATTCCTAAAAATGATAAAATATTATTTTTGAGAATGAAGTTAGCCACAAAATCATTTCTAACTTGCTCAATTTTACCTGCTTCTTAATATTTTGATATTTTCAGCCAGAAATTTTTCCTAAAAATTATTATTTTGGCATAACTAGTTGAAGATTTTTAAAGGTTATCCTGCCTGTTTTTTTATTTTTAAATGCATAGTTAGGCCAAGTAAATTTCCTTTTTATTATAACATTAAATTTATACACAGACAAAACAGTCTAGCATACCTTACTCAATGTAATTGTTAATTACTAATAATTCAAATTTAAAGAAATAATGAAAAATGAAAAAACATTGATGAGAAATTTATTTATTTATTTATTTTATTTATCTTCAAATCTTCAATCAAAAACCCAGAAAAATCTGAGCACCTCAAGTCCTAAAAATGATCACCTCTTAAAAGCAGGCTTTTTGCAACAAGGAATCCCCTCAAATTTTATATATTAAAGATATGAACTGGAAATATCCATTATTCTGACTGAATTCAAAACTCGAAAATCTTAGAGACAACAATATTTTTATTTCAGCACAAACCATACATCTTTAATCTCCTCAAAACTTTAATTTGCCTGTGCAATCTTGCTAAAAAGTAAATTACTTGTTTAAATAATTTGTTTTTGGAAGGCAAAAAAACAAACATAGCCAGTTGTGCAGCTGGAGCTCATTTGGCAGTAATGTGAAAAACTCTCTAAAGCAAGGAAGTAATTTTTTTTGCTGACTCTGCAGAAAACTTATGTTGATTAAAATTTGTGCTATTTTTTCATATTTTGTCTATTTATTAATAATATTTGAACAGTAGAGAATAATTCAATTCAGACAATATCTATATGTTTATTGTTAGTTACCAAATGAAAAGCAAATCAACATTAATTTTAATACTACCCACAGAGAATTTCATTTAAACTTTAAACAAAAGAACTGTAAACATTCCATTTGAATGATCTTAAACATCTATTGTTTTAATATTTAATTTTGTGTCTTTAAACATAACTTTTTTATAAACAGTAAGCTAAATTTAAATTCATTTTAAATTGAAATATATTTTTATTTAAAAGCAACATCATCTATTCCATTATATTTATGCGATGTACCATAAAACCTTTTTTTTTTTTGTATAAACTATTCTTCCAATAGATCAAACCCAAATCAAAAGCAATTTCAATACTTTTGACTTTTATTTCTATTTAGCTACATCTGTCTTGTATATTAATCACTGTTAGCATAACAAAATTTTTCTTCTATCATCAATTACCATAAACCATTTTTTACTTTGGCTTCCCAACAAGCTTGCCATGCTTTCGTAAACCTTTATATATCGACTACTTTGATTTTCCATATGTTTGTGTTGTATATTTTAATATATCATTCTTAAAATTATTGGAAAAACAGAAAGTAAAATTCCATAGTATTTGCAGTTATATGCTTAAAGAAAGAGTAATTTTCTATTCTTCCCACTTTATTTCAAGCATTTTGTATTTTTAGTGTCAATACCTCAAAACAGAAAAGTGTTAAAAAAACTACTGAAGTGGGATATAAACACATTTGGGTGAAAAAAAAAAAAAAAAATTCTGAATAACAGATTAACTTTTTCAGGTCTCGATTGATTAAAAAGGATAATAAAATTACAAGCAATGCTATACTCGCTGCTCAGCATGTAAAATATTAATCAATGTAGATATATTGTAAATAACATACCTCTATGATTTCCTCTAACTGTGACTGACAGCTTTTCTGTAAATTATTCATAAACGAAATATCATAATCCAGAGCTGTAACATATATTGATTGAAATGGTAAATAGCTCTAAACAACAAAAAATTCAAATAGAAATGTAAAGGTTTATGAACACCAAAATATGGAGGAAGGATATTTCCTTATATCATACAAAATTTGAAGCTGAAACATAAAAAAAAGGTTAAAAGAAAAATTTTAAAATTTTAAACAAAATGCGGAATTTTTTGAAAAATGTGTATGAGCCCAAAAAAATTAAAAAGAAAAAAAAAACATTTTTTAACCATAATAAAAAATTTAGACAAATTCTTAAGAAAAATACAAAAACGTTAACTTAACCAAATTTCAAATATTTCCAGACCTACACAAACACACACCTAAGATTTTGAAACAAAACAAGATTTTGAAGCAATACAAGATTTGGAAAGCTACAAGATTTTGAAACAATACAAAATTTTGAAGCAACACAAGATTTTGAAACAACACAAGATTTTGAAACAACAGAAGATTTTGAAATAATACAAGATTTTGAATCAAGACAAGATTTTGAATCAATACAACATTTTGAAAAAACAGAAAATTTTGAAGCAACACAAGATTTTGAAGCAACACAAGATTTTGAAACAACACAAGATTTTGAATCAAGACAAGATTTTGAATCAATACAAGATTTTGAATCAATACAACATTTTGAAACAACAGAAAATTTTGAAACAACACAAGATTTTGAAGCAACACAAGATTTTGAAACAACAGAAGATTTTGAATCAATACAAGATTTTGAATCAATACAAG
>JAUZNK010004384.1:0-13283 GCA_035046665.1 Euphysa ruthae | reverse complement strand
TTGAAGCAACACAAGATTTTGAAACAACAGAAGATTTTGAATCAATACAAGATTTTGAATCAATACAAGATTTTGAATCAATACAAGATTTTGAAATAATACAATATTCTGAAACAACACAAGTTTTTGAAACAATAAAAGATTCTGACTGGCACTCATTAAGTAATGGCAAAGGTCTTTTTTGAATTTTTGCACTGAGACAAACTGCTATTGTTAGTAATGCGGCAATAGCTGTATTTATAAAATTTATATTATCTTAAATTAAATATTATATTAAATAAGTTGCACACATGGAAATGCATAAACCGCAAATTTACAACACTTAAGGAGTAGTCAGAATTAAAATGTCTTCTGCACATTATTTCAAATGATAGGACAAATATTTTAGATCAAAAAATATCCTCAATGTTCTTTAACTTGACTCAAAATTAAAAAAAGAAAAAAAAAAAGCTGAGTGGATTTCAAGAAAACAAGCGAATTTCAGAAAAATTTCAAATTTACGTTCTTTGACCTGAAATGATCATAGTTGGGGATTTTCAGAATACCAAAAAAAAATTTTTTTTTTTCCAAAAATTTAAAATCATTATTCTCTCATCATAAAAACTGCTATAAGCACAACATAAAAATTTTCAGAAAAAATCATGAACAGCTATTAAAATAGAGACCCAGGTGTCCAAAAACAAGTGAAGAAGGGAGGTTATTTTGCTACCTATTATTTAATTTCTTTAATTGGTGAAGAGAAATATTTGTTTACATCATACTCACAGCACTTTTAGTTCGAGCCTAAACAAGCTATTTTGCTGTATGCGTGCAAATCTGTACGTATGTTTTTTGGTTGAAAAACGTTTATTAGGGCCTATATAACAAAACCGATTGATGCCACTTTGGCATTTATGGGTAATCCAAAATATTCAAATAAATTTAAAATTGGTTACCACCATTGCAGGATCAAAAATTTATCTCTCTAAATATTTCACGTCCATTGAAATAGAATATGTCAATATTTGGAGAGATGAATTTATGACCCTGACATGGTGGCAGTCAATACTGAATTTCTCCTAATATTTCGAATTGCCTAAAGATGCCAAAGTTGCATCAATCTGTTTTAGGTTATATAAACCCTAAAGAGAGTGTTTCAGCCAAAAAACATTATGTGTACCAATTTGCATGCATTTCGTTTTAGCCCAGGACTATTTATCAAAGCAGACTTTTAATATTCCAAACTTTGTGTACAGAAATTTGATATTAAATTATTAACAGTTATTTAGAATCATTAAATGGTCTTATCAGACAGTATGTATCCTGACTCTGCCCAGTATGTATGTATGTATGTATGCCCTTAATTCATTTTTGTTTTTAAAAATTGTCTAAAAACAATTTTTAAAGATTTAAAGAGCCAAATTTTAAACCTAACCTAACATGACCAACTTGAAACCAAAATAAATAAAAATACCTCTTCCATGATTGAGGAACGAGTTTGTTGAGCAAGTTTGAAAATTTGCTTACAAGCTTCCAATTCTATGAATATAAAAAAAGAACAATAATTAAACAAGCAGAGATTATTTCTGATTATTCCAGGATTATTTAAGACTTTACTCCAGCGAATATTTTTATTCAAATTGTGAAATTCAAGAAAATCTTGCAAGCTGAGGATTATTGTTATGTCAGGAGAGAGGCAAATACAAAATGGGTTTTTCCGAAAGATAAATGTTTCTCTCAAAGGAAATATTATAGAAAAGTTTCAAATAATAGAAAGTGGCCTTATTTAACGATTAAAACCCAGTATGTGACTTTTGGAAGACATATTAATTTCATATAAAACAAGAATGAAAAATTCTTACGTAAATGTGATCGCCTTTCAATATAGTTCAAGATATCTTTAGAGTATTTTGCCCAAACCTTCGTACGCTACAATTAAAAAAAAAAAAAAAAAAAATAGTACGCAAAAATATATCCATGACCACTTTTAAATAGACTTTTAGGATCAAGTTTTTTTTTTTGGGCAAACCGGTGCCGGTGCATGCAACAAAATTAATTTATTAATTTATGACTTTTACTATTTTTACAATAAAAGCAAAAAAAAAAAAAAAAAAAAAAAAAAAAAAAAAAAAAAAAAAAATGGAAGTTATAAAATTTAGCTTCTAGATAAACATGATGCTGTTCATATTTACAAATTTTCATTTGTAAATAAATATGCAACAGCTAAAAAAATTTACAAAATTATCAAACAGCAAGTATAATTATTAATTCATGAACGTCTTAGGAAAATCTGAAATGAAAAACGGATAATAATTTTTCTCCTCTTTATGCATTTTTGAAGTCTAAACCATTTCAAAATAATTGTAAAATCGTATAAAATTAAAAGTTTAAGAGTTTGCGCATCAAAGTATGGGTGCCCAAACCAGCATACCAGGTTTCTAAACTCTATGAGGATTAAAAGTTTAAATTTAAAGCAATACCTTAAGAGCAATTTCCACACTATCTTCAATATTTAAAAGAGCTTTATCTAACTCATCAGTTCTCTGAAGAGATGAATCTAGAAAAATAAACAACGACATCAAACATATTGTAAAATACACATACATAAAACATACATACATAAGTACATACTTACACATATATGACCATGCCTACCTACTTACCTACCTACCTGCCTGCCTACCTACCTACCTACCTAATTACCTACCGATTTATTTACTTACCTACCAAAACTAACTAATTAACTGCTTTCTCATCTATCTACCTACATACCTTACCTGCTTAATTATTTTACTTCATTAATTTCTCACTCACCCACTCACTCACTTATAAACAGTGGCAGCAAAGGTTGCTCGAGAGAAATAATGAGAGGACTCCACTCCACATTAATGCTGGCCAAAAAATAGTAAACTTGATAAGAATTGTTATAAGCTGGTATGTTTACGATCTGAGATGTATTTCTTCTAAAACCAAGACACTGACGAACAAGCCTAGTAACTACAATAGCACAAGGTACCTGATTTGGAAGAAAGATCTCGATGAACCAGTATAGTTGGTGAAGACGGAGGGTTACCATTATCATCACGATGATGATTGATTGATGGAGAAATGATGATATCATCATCGTCAATTATCTTGTCTAAACTATCTTCACTTTCATCATCATAGTTGCCATCATACTCATCTTCGGGATCAACAAATCCGTCGTCAAACTGAAAAAAGAGTATTTAAAATATCTTATTAAATTAGACAAACAATATTTTGAAAGATCATTAATAAATAAATAAATAAATAATAATATTAATATATTAATATAATGTTAATAAATACTTATCACGCTTATCGCAAATTTAAAAAGAAAATGTGCTTACCTACACATCTCTTTATCAACAACTTCTATTTACTACAAAAACTTTTGACAAGTAAACTATCTTAATTTTCAATAAGTAACTAAGTAATAAGTAACAAAGTAACTAAGTAATAAGTAACTAAGAAACTAAGCAACTAAGTAATAAGTAACTAAGTAATTAAGTAATAAGTAACTAAGTAATAAGTAACAAAGTAATTAAGTAATAAGTAACTAAGAAACTAAGCAACTAAGTAATAAGTAACGCAATAGTGCTTCAGTTATCGTTTTAGTTGATATTTGAGTTTTGCAATTAACGTAATAATGCTTCAGTTATGTATTGCTTAATTTTCATGTGTTTCAAATAACATAATAGTGCTTACAGTTAAAGGGATGGAAACATCTACAGTATTTCAATTAATGTATAGTTTTTTAGTTAATTTAATGCCTTTTTCAAGAATTTCAATTAATGTATCAGTGCTTCAGTTATCATATTACTTGACTTTTGAATGTTCCAATTAATATGTTGTTTCAGTTATCGTATAGCTTAATTTCCAAGTGTTTCAACTATCAGTGCTTCAGTTATCATATTACTTGACTTTTGAATGTTCCAATTATTATGTTGTTACAGTTATCGTATAGCTTAATTTCCAAGTGTTTCAACTATAAGTGCTTCAGTTATCATATTACTTGACTTTTGAATGCTCCAATTAATATGTTGTTACAGTTATCGTATAGCTTAATTTTCAAGTGCTTCAACTCATGCAACAGTGTTTCAATAATCATTTTTTGAGTTTTGCAATCAACATAATATTTCAGCTGTCGTATTTCTTGACTCTTGAGTTAAGATAAGTTGTCAAATATTTAGGAATAACTTAACAAGAAATTCTCTGTGATTTTGTATTTTAAAGAAAAATATGAAATGAACATGTAACAATTTTCAATGGATTTGAAATGATAATCTTTTGCAAAATTAATGTTTTTCCCAAATTCACAATTAAGTAATTCGGTAATCTTACCACCCACCCCGATGTCTGTCATCATTAGGCAAAATTTGACCCACACTTAAGAGCATCTATTGAACACTATCTATACGACCTGCTTACAACCTGTAGGACGAACAAAGAGGTATCAATTATAGGCAAACTGAAAAGGTTGTAAGATTTCTCAATCGAACACTTGTAATTTCTAGATAAAATATATAATGATTTTTGAGACAATTTCAAAAAAAATTTGATTTTAAACTTCATGAGAAAAACCTTAAAATTTTGGGGAAATAAATTATTATATTTAAATTCATCATCTAAAAAAAATATTGGCAAGATAAGTATATTTGCCAAAATCAACCAAATAAAAAATACAACGTAGTTTTTCATAATAATTTAGAATAAACTATAAAAAAACTAGAGTAGTTGTTTTAAACTTGGTTAATTCAGAGGGAGTGACTCATATAGCAAGTGCTGGACAAAAAGGACTGACTTCAGATTTAATTAATAAATACTTAGTTGATTAAAAACAAGCCGTCAAAAGGACAAAAAACCAAACAATAACAAAAGTTTATATATTTTAGCTTAAAAATGTTATTAATTTCAGTGAACGATTTATTACATTCAGTGACGCACTGATATTTTATTGCGTTTTTACCATATTTTGTACTTTTAAAATTTTACAGGATTAGTTTATTGGCATTAATATTACGAGTATTGTAGGTGTGGGTATCTTTACTATAAAAGAAGAAGTCGTTCATTGAATTTGGTAGACTAAATGACAGAGAATCAAAAACAAAGGTGGTGAAAGTTAGTGAAAGTTAGCAAAAGACTTCTTATATGGCCCTCTAAAATTTTTTTAAAAGAAATAATGAAAAAATTTAATGAAGAATTTAAAAAGGTTTGCAAAGGACTTTTTATAACTGTTTTTGAGGAAAATGACCAACCTGAAAGCTTTACTAGAAGTTTAACAAACTTCTGGGAATGTTTTGGCATCCCTTCTCATTCTACTAATATTTTCAAAATGGCAAACAATTGTGTTGGCCAACCATAGATCAGAAAAGACCATTATGGTAAAAATCAATTTCTTAAAAACAACTCATGTCTGATTTTCTCCAAAACCGAATAGTATAATTTTTGCTTTTTTTCTTCTTTGTAACACATCTTTATAATGAAACTGAAGAAAAAAACAGAAATGTCATAAAATTACATGTGAACTGAGTTTGTGCACGAATTTCAACAAAAGGTTTTAACATTAATCTCTCACTTAAAACACTTAAACAGAATAACAGCACGTATTTTAAGATTTAAAAAAAAAATGTTATTACCCCACATTGAAAAGAAAAGTTTTCAAGCATTGTTTTACTGTTTTTGAGTTTCAGCCATTCAAAAATTGTTTTGTTCAAAAGTTTACTTTTTTATTACTTTTTAATTTCAAAAAGATTTTGCTGAACAAAGAAAAATGTTATTAAATCTAAATAACTGCTACAATCAAAATAGTTTCAATAACTGCTTTTAACTGCTTTTGGCGTGTTTTTTATTGCTTACAGCAGCGTTAATTTACTTATTAATCCAAGAAGGATACTTTGATTTACTACTTTTTTGGGCAAATTTCTAAAAAAATATCAAAATAGTGCTTAAAAAAATCAACTTAACTATTAATGTTGACGAGTCAAATTTACCAATCAAATGCAACAATAACAATGGAAATAAAGATTTAACTTTAAAAGAATGTGTAATAAGGGCTTAATCATAAGCTTTTTGGTGATGGCATCCAATTTTGAAAAAAAAACTTGGAACTATACCACCTCTAGCTATTAAGATCAGTAAAAAGTTAAAATAAACTGACGTAAAAAAGATTAAAAAATTTTTTTATAAAGATCAGTCGCAAAGCTAAAACCAACTGCTAGGCAGGAAACTAAAAGAAGACATAAAGATAAAGCAGGTTTTACACTGAGCAAGATATTGGCTGGCAATAGACATTAGAAAGTTGTTGGCTCATTTACAAGCTGCCAGTAGCTTTGAGCATTAGATGAGTTTTAATCATTCAATCTCACAAATTTATACAGTTTGTTATGCTAAGTTACCTGAATATATATTTCACATCAAAAATGTCTAATATAAGAGTCAGAAAAGAACCTTGGGATTTTCAGATACAATGTACTGTAATGCATGTTTATACACTTGCAAGAAATTATTTTATTTATTAGAAATTATATTATTTATTTCTTAATCAGAACGACTTGAAGAGTCAAAAAATCTTTAAAAAATAAAACGTGATAAAAACATGTTTAGAATTTGAACGATTGTTAGACCTGGTAATAGAATACCCATGTAGCATTTAGTCTTGGCCAGCGGTTAAATAAGTTGAATCTAGAATTGCCTCTGAAATAATAATTAGATTAAAACTAAACAAAGGGTAACTTTGGAAATCAGCAAACACTTTAAATTTTCAGTGGTATATTGATATGTTTTAAATTTAAACTTTTTAATTTTTTTTTTAATCTAAGAAACCTGAATTTGACTCAACATCAGCACTTTAACTACGATTTCCTGAAACCTTCAAGACATAAATTGATTAAGCGCTTTGTTTCTATATTGTGGCTTCAATTAATTAAATTTCATATAAAATCATCATGGTTTCTTTTTTTTTTAGTTTAAATAGGTTAATTTCTCTCAAAAAACCGACGGTGGTGACGGTCCTGAAACAAATATTGAACAACCAGCGGACCAAGAATTATCTAACTAAACAATGCGAGAAAATCTGAGATCAAAGCTGAAAGAAATTTTAACATAGATAATAAAGAAGAAGTAATAAAGTCGAAAATGTCCCAAGGAGATCAAGAAACGTGAGAGTACAAGTATAGCTATTACTTTACTCAACTTAGTCTTTTGAGTAGGAGAAACTGATATATAATGTAATGTGTTATATATTATATGTGTTATATATCATAACTTGTTATATTATTGAGTTTGCTACGTAGAATTTCAAGTTTAGAATTTTACTTTTAGTTGTAAGTAATTTTTAATTTTTGTAGTTCACTTTTATCTCAAACGAAAGAGTATTTTCTTACCTATTTTTTCTTTCAGAGAGTTTAATTTTATTGATGAACCTTGGCAACTAGTGTTTAATGCAATTTTTTCACACCCAATTAGTGACTTCGTATTCTCTACATGGATAAACTCAGAACCATTTTCAATAAAAAAATATTTGGGAACAATCTGAGGACAGAGACTTTGATTAATTTAGGGTTCAACAAAATTTTGAAAATGGCTAACATGTAAAAATTATTACAAATAAATTTTTCTAGCATTACTCAGTTTTCTGTAAAATTAGAAAAAAAACTCACGAAAAAAAATTCCTGTTCTAAGGTCTTGAAAGACCGAGTTTCAATCCAAAAAAAGAGGCCAGTTTAATTTCAAGGTTCACTCATCTTTTACTTCACCACAAAAATATTTCATGACTTTTTGTTATTTATCATTAATGCAGATATGAGCAAAGTTAGCTGTTTAAAAAAATTTACTGAAATAGCGATTAAAAAGCGCATCCTTAATTTTGATTATATATTTTCAGGACTTAATAGCTTGGTGTATTGAAAACTAGGAAAAGAATTAGTTTTACCGTCCCTGTTTCAAGAGAAAAAGATATTATTTAAAAAAGCAAAGCAAAAAATATTATATTTTAGGAAATTGACTGGTTTAAAAAAGCAAACAAAAATAATCCCATCAATACTAGAAATTAATATACACTGTACTTAAAATAATCTGTTAATCCAAAACAAACATTTGTAACACAAATATTTATTCAATGACGTTAAAAAAACAATACAAAAGAAGATATTAGTTGCAACTTTTACAATAACAGAGAGAGGCGGCAGTTAAAGAAAGAGGAGTATGTGAAGATATGGCCACATATCTATTTACCATGTTTTAAGAAACTTATAATAACAACCTATGTTATAAGAAATGTAAATCATTTAAACAAGAGCAAACTTTGATAGATTTATCTATTAATTTAAACTAATTAATTAATTAATTCAAATTTCAATATTTAATATTTAATTATTTTAGCAACTGTTTAAAAAAACAAACTTATTCACAGCCACCTCTTCTTATAGTAGAAAGGCCTGCAAATAACACAAATTCCTCAGACAATTTCTGGTTACGTCATTTTTAATTGTTTTTATATTTCTAAATATAAGTAAAACAAGTACTATAAAATTAGATCCATAATACCAGGAAAAAACAAATACATAGATATACCTAAAAGAAAAGAAACACTAATAGAGAGGTCTATAGAATAAAAATAAATTTTATTTGTTATCTCACTTATCCAAATTTATGTGTAAAAACAATCTACAGAAGTCTAAAAATCAGATTCTGCAATTAATAAAGGTAATGGTTTTTGTTCTTTTTTTACTCAAATTTGCTGGAACTTCCTGCGATAAACATATAATTACTAAAAAATACACTGGAAAACTATTCATAAAAAAAATTATAATAAAATAACCACAATAGCAATAACAAAAATTATAAAAATTAATGTAACAAAAGAAAATGTCAAATCACACTGGGCAATGAATGATACACTTACACAATCATCATTGAATTGACTTAATTGGACAACTTTTGGGCATATATATATTTTTGTTGTTTTAGTTATAGCAAACAGAAAATTTACAGGATATTTTTAAAAATCATTCAGACCTGGTTAATAATCAAACTCAAAAGGCAGAAAAAAGTTGAAAAGCAGCCAATTGAGCTTTCGATGCAACTTGCTACATAAAACAGACATATAAATTACCTGATCAGATATTCCACCTGATGAGTTTTGCAATGTCATCTCTTTATCTCCCAAAAGAAAATCAGAAACACTAAAAATAAAATACATACCAAAGGTAAAACAATACCATGGAAAATTTTATTTCAGTTTAAGGTGAGTTTATTATTAAAGTTACTCTCTATTTATCAAGACAATTAAAATCAATATGCTTTTCTTCGCACAATTGCTGACATACGAATGCTTCCTAACTGGAAAATCAATTTATATATATATATTAATTTTTCCCCTATTATTTTTCTTACTAACAAGCTTAATGAGTACTAATGATATACGGCGCAGTCAGGACTACCTTAAATGAGAGCTTTTATGGAGGGTCAAAGGTTAATTTAAATATAATAAAAACTAAAAATCTACCTGCTACTGAATGACAATGCTAATTGATCAATTGCAGCATAAAAATCAGGAGGACCTTCTTCATCGCTAGAATAGTCAAACTTTTTCACTTTATTTATGATATTTGCTGCAGCACTTAGTATGTCAGGAGAATGCAATAAAGGATACTTAGCAAGAACATCTTTTAGAAGTGCAAGAACTTCGCCAAGCCGGTTGTGAGATCGCGATTGACGTTCATTTTGAACTGTCAAATCTAAAAAAAATTTTAATTATTAAACAAGATTTCAAATACTCACGCAAATGAACTTTGATCTAAATGACTTAAAAGCTCTACTTAATTTATCTTGTGATATATATACACTAGATTTTTAGAGTTTTACCCACTTGTCAGCACTGAATTTTAAACAAATAACAATAATGGTTGGAAGATTTCCTCTATGGTGTTTCAACTTCATGAAAAAATTGAAGAAAAAAAGAGATTTTATGAAATCCAAAAAAATGTGCCTTTTGAAGAGAAAAATTACTACTTAGAGCCAATTAACAAAATCCCAAGTTTTTGACAAGTAACCGTATAGCTCATGAGATGACCTCTTTGGCCATCTGTTATTGTCTATATTAAAATGAGACCCCCTTACAGACTCAAGAAACCATAAAAAAATCACCTTTCAAAGGCTTATGTTAACAGGTCAACCAATACCTCTTTCTGGGCTGCAAAAAGCGTGTTACTAGGGTAAAAAAATTTCTTAATAACATCGATTAGGATAACTAAACACCATACCAAATTTTTAAAAACACGTAATTTGACAATAGAAATTTTGATTTTTAGTTCATTTCATAATGGAGTAGCTGTGTTAATGTCAATTTCAACCATGCATGTTTAAAACAGTTACATTAAAATTGAATTAATATTACCAAGACTACGGATCAATAATTTTTTTCAGCTTTATAATTTTGAAATTTATAAAATTGAAATTTGTATAACCTATAATTTTTGTATAGGTAGGTAAGACTTGAATAGTAAAAATTATACTAGAAAGATGTGGGCACCAAGATAGTAGGACAAAAAATTCTTAGAAAAAATGATGTAGAGTAAACGAACGAAAGATTATAAAAGGAAAAAAAAAAAAGAAAAGCACGTTTACAAAATAGTTTAAAAGTGCATATAGATGTAACGTCTAGTACTAGGTTCATAATGCAACTTTTTATTAAGCATTTTTGTTACTGCGCCAAAGTGAGTTAAAATTACGATTATTTAAAAATGAGATTTTCAAAGCATAAGACAAGATAGCACACAATAGCAGGGTTAAACAGATTGGATTTAAGTTCATATTTGGTGAATTTTTAAAAACATCACCAGGATTTCTAGAATTTATTTAAGTTCAATAATAAATTATACAAAAACGTCCGTACAACATGTTTCGAAACTTTTTTGAAGTTTTATATTTAGCTAGTGAACCTGGTTCTGCTGCTCCTCAGCACCAGCCAGCAACTAATCTAGCACAGCCACCATATAAAACATAAATGTTTTGCGAATTATTAAATTTTTATATTTTAGCTAGTGAACCTGAATCGCTCGAATGACAGTGGTGATAAACTTCCTAAACCTGGAGTAAGACCAGGGAGAGTTTGGGTAAGTGTTGGTGCTAGACAAGGTCCAAAAAAGATGTTACTTTTTTGGAATTTTTAAATAAAATTATCATGGCTTTAAAACTACAGCACCTGGCGTAAACCTAATACCTGATGATACCATTTCAGGTCCTCCCAGTAGGCATTTCCCATCTATCAGAATTGCCAAACCAGATGAAAAAAATAAGAGGCCGAACAAAAAATGTTGCGTATGCTATGCCAGAGGATTACATTCAGAAAAAGGTTGCGCTTTGAAAACTTTTTACGCCTGTCTTCATTCATTGTCCACCGGAGCCTGGGCTACACCCTGAAAAGCGTTTTGAAGTTTACCATACCAAGCTTGTCTATCAAAGTGTATAGCATATACAATAAAACATTGTTATAATTTTATATATATTAACAGTTTAAACGTACAAATAATGACTTTTTAAGTGCGTTACAACCACCATTTTGCCAGAAATTTTAAATATAATCAATAAATTTTGGAAATACTACTGAAGTAAAGTTTATAGAAACATTTTATAGGGTTATATAATGTTTAATAAAATTTTGGTTGAAATATGTGCTTTTTTCTGGCCAAAAAGCTGATTTTTATCTTTTTGGCGGCCACACATTTTTTTTTTTTTTATAACTTCTATACACATTCTATGACAAGGAAATAGCATTTCTATAACAAATGTATATATTGAAATCTAGTGCTTTCGTTTTAATTGTCATAATCCAAATGATAATTATATCTACTAAACTACTATTAGCCTTCAGAGGAGATAGCTCAGAGAAACAGATAAAGGTGTCTCTCCTAAAAACTCAAAATACACCCTGCAGTAAGGAAAAAATTTATTTTGTAACCGTATGTAAGGAAATTTCCGCTTGCAAAATTTTTCTATTCATTGATTATTATTCAAAAGTTACGAAAAAAGGCACGAAAAAGTTTTTAAACCCGCCCATAAGGGTGAAACATCCGTTATCCCTGTTAAATTTTAACAAGAATCCAGCACTTTGCCTGCACTCAACACGCCTAGAGGAAGTGCAACGATTTAGTTTGTACCCAGAGAGCTCAGTTAATAAGACATCTGATCCTCAACCAAGGCTACGACAGAAGTTAAACTACAAATATAAATAACCTGCAGATCAACAGTGCTATTTAAAGTAATTTATATTTGTACATAGCAGTTAAAAATATTTAAAAATTCTCATTAATTCACTTAAAAACTCAACCTAGGGCAATCCTTAGAAAAACCTTTGTTTGCCGTTTTCTCATTGTAGTGGAAAAAACAAATATTTATTTTTGTTTGTGTTTTTTTTTTTTCTTTTTTCAAAAAATAATATGTCCAAATCTCTCATTTTAAGCTATGGCATGGTCCACATGTGACGAAAATACTATTTTTCTTTTCATAGTTTTCTAGCATAAAACAGTTTTTTTTCTTTCAACCCATAAATGTTTATATTTTAAGTTTTATCTATCTATTAATGAATAAATTAAAGAATAAGACAATATCAATTACTTTTGCTCTCAAACAAACAGTCTGGATGCTAAATACCTAATTCTAAATTTGTGACATTAAGCAAATTTCATAAAGCCATGAGCAATAAAATAAATTAAAAGTGGAAAGAATTGTACACATATTGTTTCAGATAATCAAAACATTAGCTGTAAATTCAACCACATACTTATAATAATCTTCTGCACCGTGTCATCACAAGTTTAAAAAAACTTGCGGACGAGATCATATATGTTTATAATACTTACAGTCCAGATTTTTAAACCCTACTTTAAAAGATCAACTGAAATAACAATAAAAAAATATTTTTTAAAGTGCAAAAGTTTTTGTTGATATCTAAAAACATATCTTTTTAAAAATCTCATATTTGCTACCATAAAACATTTTAAATTGGTATTAATAACATCCCAGTTAGCAAACCTTATAAGTCACATGGAAGGTTTCTGAGAATCGAATGTTTAATGTTGGGTTAAATATTTTCTATTCATGTTTTTTATTTTTTTTTTTTCAATTGTATGTTATCTAGTAGAGAGAATGTTTGTTGGATATTATATAAAAATAACAAAGTGATTATAATAAAGTTTTATGGTTTTAACAGGATTGGTAGTTAATGAACTAAGCCGTTTGCTAAACAATATTTTACAAGTAAAATCCGAAAATGTATGTAT
>JAUZNK010004383.1:0-10452 GCA_035046665.1 Euphysa ruthae | reverse complement strand
TAAACAACTTCACACAAAATACGGCCAAAAAAACCATTAATTTCCATTTTTAACAAAACTTATGCTTGGTTCGATTTGAACTGTTATCATTCTCCCGGGCAACCTGAGGGAGGAACCAGAAAATTTGGTCAATGTCCTGGGTGCTGGGCCATAATTTTAGTTGAATGTTGTAGCTGTAATACTACTGTTCATTTTTGTACAACTTTTTAATCTTTTGACAAACAATTCTGCAATGTTGCAAGCTGAACCAAAAAATTGATGCTTGAAAAGGAAAGACATCATAAAGAAACATAGCAACATCAATATTTACTTAGTTACTCTTTTAGAACAAGCGCTAATCGGCTGTAGGACCTTCTGCTATTTGTAGAAAATGTCAATGCATCCAGCACTGTCATAATTCATAGTTTAGGGTCCCCTATTATCACGAAAAATTAAAAAACAAAAAATACAAATGAACGGTTTCCAAGAAAATTTTAAAAATGTCAATTTTAGGCCACACTTTGGCCTAATACCCTGAAACGAGAATTGTCCAGAAAAATCCAGCTCTATCAAAATTCATCATTTAGAGTCCCCTATTGCCATAAATGTCAATTTATGGTCCCTTATCGTCATGCAAAATTTTAGAAAAATATTTGGAACGGTTACTGAGAAAAATGTGTTACAGATGGACAGACTGATGGATGGAAGGACAGAGGTGAATTTATAGGACCCCATCTGGCAATTCGAGTGTCCAATAAATAGTTTTTTGCAGTTGTGGCTTTTATCAAAAAACCTTTATTTATATAAAACATTATTCCAAGAATATTGATATTCATCAATTTATATTCAATTTTGCTAAACTTTAAATAATATGATAGCAGTTCAAATTGAACCACGCATTATGAGAATATTTTGAGAGCTAATAATTTTTTTATGAACATGAGTTGTTGTTTTTTTTCATATTTTTTTAATCAAAAAGTCCCTTTAACCATATTATGTATAAACAAAATATAAATAAAAACTACCTTAAGCGAAGAAAATAATTGTGGAAGAATCAATTGTGGAACTAATTAATGAGGAATTAATACCGATTTGGTCCCTGTTCACATTTATTAAGTCCCGCATTTTTCAGAAGTCTTTGGCAGTTCGCATTAGTAAATTAATTATTTAAATTCTGCAATGCTGATCCTGAGCACTGAGATTTTTTACTGATTCACAATTCAATTTCTTCAAAAAAAAAAATTCTTTTTACAGAAACCATTTGTACAAGCATAAAACAAAACCCTCAGACTAATGTTGTTCTAAGAAAAGAAGTTAAAAGGATTGTGTCTAGTTTTTTTATTAATAATATTTTAGGGAGAGATTTTTTTTTCCGCATTTTCCAAAGATGCCTGTCACTTCGCATTATTAAATTCCGCATTTTCAAAAAATTTCAGTTAATTTGCAGTAATTACTTCCGCAATTGATTCTTCTGCAATATTTTCTTCCCTTTAGGTATATACTGTACATAATATAACATCACAACGATAGCATATTTTCCCTACTACGACCTCGGTTTTTATAATAAATTAGCAACATCATAAAGTCTATGAAAATAAAAGTAACAATAAAAATAAAAATTCCCTGTGCCACCACTATTGTAATGTGATATTGAAAATATGATTGTTAATTTATAAGTTTGCTGTTGTTGGTTGATATTGGTTAGGCTGTTTTTTTTTTAGCTTTAAACAGAATATCAAGATTAAAAAAATTAAAAATCAAAAATAAAAGAGTTAAAAACAAACAGTGTAAATCAGTACATGTTTTGGTTGTATTGTGACTAGCAGATTTTTCAGAAGAGACATATTGCTCTACATATTGAGAACTAAGCAAGATTGGGACATATATTGACATATATGGATGCATATTTTGAAAAATTGTGATTGGGTTATAAAATGGGTTAGTAATAGTAGAATGCATTGGTGGGGCTGGTTGGGGATTCATCATCGAGTTTGAAAGCATCTCAATTGATCGGCTTATACTTGAACTGAGTTGATCCATAGACCTATTTACACCATTCATTGCTGATGAAAAAGATTCCCTTATCTGTGTCTCATTGCCTCTGCAATACCTTTCTGAAAAGGAATGTCTTCTTTTGCTTCATTGAACATAATTTCATCTTTTTGAGAAGCAGATAATTTTCTTTCTAAGTGATTTCGTTTGTTATCAATTAGTTAAGGAACATTATTTACAAGTTTCTCTTGTTTATGTTTTCAGCGTGACATTCTCCAACTCGCTTGGAACTACAGCTACATATATCCAATGATCATCAGTCGTACTAGATTTATTTAATAAAGTTAAACAAAGGTTACTATTAGAATTATCTTTGTCTGCAAACTCATCTCAATGTTATTTTTCATTAACGTTATCGACACAATGACAATGATATTTGTATTACTTTGAATACCAAACAAAATGGGTTCAAGTGATGCCAGACCACCAAAAACTTTTTCTGGTTGGTCATAAAACTGGTACACTAATTTTCCACTACCACTTCTTGACCCACTTGTTACTGTTTGAGAAAAACTTATATATTCTCCTTTTTATGTAAATAATTTTTATAAAATATAATATATAAATTTTGCTGTTTTATTTTTGTGGCAAGCAGTTTCTTGTTTTCGGTGATCAATTGCTCAATTTCAGAATTATTTTCGATTCAATCAGCCTCAACTCGTCCAAATAATTTTTCTTGACCTTCTTGTATTCGCAGTTTGTTATATTGGGCTGCTCTATCTGCATCAAAATTGCAGTTCTTTTGGTCCATCTTCACTTTGTAGTTATTCCAACAAGTTTTCAAACAAATTTTCAACCGTTTCTACGTTCTCAACACATACCGTGTGTCAAGATTTTTGTATAGTTTTATAGAGCGTTGATTGTTTATAATTTAATTTTTCTTTTAAGAAAAAAAAATGTTAAAATCTCTATTATAAGTAATAAATACAGGTTTTTAAGAACTAAGAAACTTCTGTGAAGGAAGGGAGCAATCTGTTTATTATATAAAAGCTTAGAGAACGATAGATCCATTTGCCATTCACAGAAAAGGAAATTATATCAATTAAATTATATGTATAGACGTATAAACAATAAAGCCTAAATTACACCAAAAAAATGTTTGCTGACCGACCGACCCATACTGCGTACATAGAGTCGGGTTACGCCAAACAAACATACATTTATGGTCGGCATTATTTGCAAAAAATTATCTGGGAGATCAATCTCTTTTGATTGGTGAAATTTTTTTTACATATTACAGCATTTTGATACAAAAATGACATAAATAAAGATAAATAATGTCTTCTTTTATGAGTTTCCAAATTTAGATTTTAAGTCATTTTTCAATGTTAAAAACTATTTGCCCTTTTCTAAAATTTTGAAAATTGCGTCTGCCTAATTGGTTGAATGTAGCTGTTCTGCCGTTATGCAATTGAACTTAAAGGTTATTATTACAATATATCAATTTCAACTTATTGATCTTAATAATGGTGATGGTTTTTTATGTTTGACCCAGTTTTACTGAATTTCTGGCTGTGACAACTGTTTAATAGACAAGATGGAGCAATTGTAACTTTGAAAATGCCTTGCTGATTTAGAGTTAAATTTTTTTTTAGATTTATATCTGCTATTAGGTTGAATTTCTTTAAAGCTGCTATGTTTTGTTCCTTTAATTAAATGGAAAACTTATTCGTAGCAGTATCCCTTATACTTAAACAAATTTTTAGTTACAAGCAAAAAAGGGGTTAAAATTTTGTTGGAAAAGTGTCGGTGAACGGCAGGAAGAGTTTGTGTGAGATAAAATTTTAAAAGATATTCTTGCTGAATAAAAACTATTCTCTCAGCATTTTCTGGTGCCACACGGCTGCGAGTTGGGCTTATTGTACTCCAATCACTGTTTTTGATGACTATTATTATTACCGAATTACCTTCTGTAAATCTGAAAATAGGCCCTTTATAACCACCCTGCCACGTAAATAGCTTCACAATATACTAATCTAACATAGATCCTGGAATAAGCCTGTAAGTTATGTATTTAGAAGTTTTGAAGCTTTTAATGATGCGTTAGCTGTTTTGAAGTGTATAAGATTAAAATAATTTCCCTAAATTGGAATAAGTCTTGAATTTGCAAGGTTTTTCTGCAAACGAGGGAAATTAGTTTTGTATAAAAAGATATTTTGATCTTATAAATTTTTATTTTTTTTGTGTACGAATATAAACTACATATATAAACACCCTAGAATATGTTTTAATATACTTTTGTCTTATTTGTCATCATTTTTTACCGTTATAAAATAATTTTATAGCTATAGCTAATTTTACACCTGCAAAAGTTACGCATTTTTACTTTAACTTTTTTCTTAGGTTTTTCCTTCAAAGCCTGGTTTTCACTCTGAAAGATACATATGGCCAGTTGGTTTTTGCAGTACCAGAATATACCCTAGTATGTTGGAACCTGATAATAAAATACAGTATTTTTGTTATATAAAAGATGGCGGATCTGACCCTGTTGTAAGTGATGATATAATTTTACCCTAAAAATATGTTTTTTTTTATTATTTTTTAAAGTTTTTTAATAATTTTTTTAAGAATAAATTTTTTTGAAAACTGGATATTTAAATATAATTAATATTACCAAAAAACAAAATAGCCCTCATGTATTCATTTTATGTCTGAAGCGTGTGTAATGAAAATGTTTTACCCTGTATTGTCTCTGCATGTCTGGGGAATTTTATGGAAATATTTCACTGTTATAGTCATTGTATGTTTTAGGTGTATGAAATTTGCCCCTGTGTAATCTTTGTATATTAGAGGAGTGTATACTGGAAATTCTCTGCCCCTGTCATTGTACGTCTAGGGAGTACTTACTGAAAAATTTTTAAAACAAATGATTTCTCACAAATACTCGACGCCATAGAGATTGATGTCAGCACCCGTGTCTGTAATTGCTGTTTTGTCGTTTTCATGGTGTTCTGCAATGCCATAGTCGTTTTTTTCCCTTTCTCGTTTCACCAAATGTCTCCATTGCTACCTGGACTATTTCTTCCACTTTTTCTTTTTCCTCCGATTTAGCTAACTTCACTTTGCGTTTCTGACAACTTTTTACTCATAACGATTTTTAAATATATAATAATATATAAATTTTTCATCTAGGAGGACATCGCATCGATCTCCTTCTCTTCTACTTCTATCGCCAATGCTTTATCTTCTATGTTCTTCTAAGATATTCGTTTTGAAACTAGAATATTAAAGTGATCTCTGACCGACTTCGTTGTGACAGTAATACCTTCTAAACTCCTGTTGAGTGTGTCTGCAATATTTATCCATCTGCTAGAACTTCCTTTCAATCCTTTTTTGAGTTGGTAGGGCCAAGTCACCAAACCTTCTCGACAAAGAATAAAATTTTGTTCTTTGTTCCAGTTTTGTGGTTGACAGCCATTTATTTTTTATTTCTTAAAAAATTTTTTTTCCATCTGTTAGAACTTTCTTTCAATCCTTTTTTGAATTGGTAGGGCCAAGTCACCAAACCTTCTCGACAAAGAATAAAATTTTTTTCTTTGTTCCAGTTTTGTGGTTGACAGCCATTTATTTTTTATTTCTTAAAAATTTTTTTTTTTTAACACACAGATCGATCACACGAAGAAACTAATATGTCAACTTTTAATTTTTTATGTCTCCTATTCTCAAGTGGTGGTAGAAAATCAGATTCCAAACGCTTCTTTTCAAGAAGATGCTGTGGAAATGGTTTTCACCAGTGCGACAATAATTATGCATGAAGATTTTTGTTTTTCTACCACTACTTCAAGACAACGCATATTTGCTTAAATTCACAACCAGGTATTGTATGACGTGGTAATCCGCTGAATGTTATTATTTTCTCCACGAAACATTTTAAATGGTCTGTTTTTTTAGTTTGAGATAATTCCTGAAGATGAGCCTGACAAACCAATATCTGCTTTGACTGCAACTGCATGCCACTGTGTTGTTTTGAAGCGATTGAATGCTGCACGAGGAAAGATTGCGACCAACACTGGATCAGGTCCAGAGTTCTTTGGTTTCTCTCATCCAACTATACAATATTTAATTGAACAACTTCCTTTTGCAAATGATTGTGAGAAATATCAACATCAGCACTTTGAACTACCATCTGGCCCATCATGTAAGTTGTGTCAAAATAATTAAAAACTTGTGTGTCATTGTATATCTCTAGCAGGTTTTATCAAAAACCGTTATATCAATGACCATAAAACAAATAAAGCTATACTAAATTTTTGTGTATTTTTAAGTACGTTATAAGGAGGATTAATTTATTTTTCATGTGTTATTAGATAATTTATTCTTCAACAACATTGAAATCGATTGCATTGTTATTTTGACTTTTTCGTGATGTTCTGCTTTATGACTAAATTTTATTTGCTATTCGCAATGTTTTGTGGGCTTTATTTGCTATTCGCAATGTTTTGTGGGTTTTATTTGCTATTCGCAATGTTTTGTGGGTTTTATTTGCTATTCGCAATGTTTTGTGGGTTTTGAATAACAAGTTTGTCTTTATCCATATGCAGAGTATATATCGATTTTTCTGATGATGTTTTAACAAGTTCCTAGTATTACCAATCTACGTTGTGTTGCATTTGCATGTGTGAGACAAGAATGGATTGTTTTGAACAGCAAGTCGCCTTTGTTCAGCATAGTACACACACTTTCGAGATTTTTAGCTTAATAGTGAAACAAATTTATTATTATCCACCAAATATTCAACTAATAAATGCGGTAACTTTAAGATATTTTATCTCATTTCCTTTTACCTTATATATGCTTGGATATAAATAGTTGGAAGACTCATGCATAAATTTTGTCATTTGTGAGTTTTACTGAATGAAGTGAGTTTTTGTTTAATTTGTTAAACATATTGTGAATTTGATAAGACCCATCAAATATATGATGCTCAAATGTGGTTAAAACTATTTTACCCTTGATTCAGGACAAATAAGCGTTCTAGAATGATTTTTAATAAATATAAATAAATTTTAAAGTCATAGACTTGAAAAAAAAAAATTAAAAAGAATTTTTTGTATCATAGTAACAGCAATGTTAGAAAATATACGATAGTAATGTCAATTTTCTATTGGGGTATGTAGGATTATATAAATTACTACAACAAAGCAATAAAATAAAAGCAAAAAATTTCAGAGAATGGCAATTGACTTGTAACAATAGTACTCTTTTAAACAATTACAACGAATAAGAGATATAGAGAATTTAAGCAAGGAAAAAAGTTGTTGATGTGAATTTTTTATTCCAGTTAATAACATTCAGGTTTTTACTTTTAATTTCATTCAAAAACTAACATTACCAATTTGATCCCAAGAAGTTGTATACCGGATTAGTATTTCATGAAGCCAGTCTTGCCTCATGGGGATGAAGACCTCTTCAACCTTGTATAGTCTTCCTAGAAATGCTGTTCCAATAAAACCACCGGTTAGCAAACCAATAATTGTCTTTAGGGGGTAGATAAAGTATACTACCGGTCTTGTACCCTTTCTTTGCCTATTGGTGTAAATATTGTGATGCCTGCATTGTTATATCTGCCATAGGGCAACGAACACCGGCCTTCCTACTGTCTTTATTTGTCTGATGGATATAGAATGCTCATTTCAGTTTAAAGCTTAATAGTTTTCTCTGTACCGATATAATTCTTATATATAGTAGTTTTCTGGGTGCTAAATTACCATCGGGTACAAAGGAGCCCAAACTCTTTGCTAGCAACTTTGTGAGGCTGATCCGTCAACAGTTTTTAAATGGCGTTGCAGTTGTTATGCCAATTTTCACGAGGAGGGTTACTTTGCAACTGGAACGACTTGCTCCTCTGAGGTCACAACACTGCTTTTGCTACGGCAAAACATTCATAGCTGAAAAGCAAAATAATAGATTGAACTGACTTTCTGTGCAAATTATGCAAACAAGACAGTCGGACTTCTTTAAAACCCAATGTTTTATCAAAATTATTAATAAACCAAAATCAAGTTGTGAGACATGGGTCAAATCGTTATCTCTTCCGTTCACCAACATCCGCCTTTGCAGTAATTTACCTCATTTTGGCAATTTGTGAAACCAATTTTCATCCTTCCATAAGTTTTTCTGACTATATTGCACCTGGTTACCTTCTCATCAATCGCAGGAACTCCTTTTTTCGCATGCATTGCGACATAATGGTTGAAAATGTTATCGCTACTCTTGATCCTTCTAAAGCAATTGGCCCTGTTGAAACTCCTGTAGTTTTATTACAAAATTGCTTTCCAGGGTTCTCTCCGATTCTCTGCAGGTTGTTCAAGAAGTGTCTCGCTGAATCTTGTTTTTCATCTTGATGAAAGTAGGCTTAAGTATTCAAAATTTCTAGAGAGCAATTTGGTTCTCGTAATTAACATCCTATCAGTCTCCTTTTAATCAAAGTTAAATTCTTTGATTCATTGGTTAACGCATGTGTTACTCGTCACTTATAGGTCACTAAATCTGTTTTGTGATCATCAGTATGGTTTTCATTTTGGTTGGCCCACTGTTGATACTCTGACTGCTATCTGTGAACGTGTGTATCAAACTGCTGGTGCTTGTGGTAAAACCAGGGTGATTGCAGTCGCAATATCTAAGGCATTCGACAAGGTATGGAATGATGGAGTTCTCCATAAGATGGAGTCATATGGTATCTATATATATGGATGATACTACTTGGTACTCATCCTTAGGGAAAAAACAATGCTTTTGGTAAGGTTGAAATGACAGCTAAATTAGAAGATAATCTTCGCGCTGTTGTTGAATGGGCTGAGAAAGTGTTGGTGTCATTCAATGCTTATAAAACGAACCTTTTTTCAATAAACTGTTTTAGGCCACCTTTCCTTCCACCTGTGCTGGTAGATGGTAGTGAATTAAGATTCGATTGTTGTTAGGCCTAACTTTATCAATTAACTTCTCTTGAAATTCTTACATTGAATCCATTGCGGGATCTGCTGCCATGAAAGTTTTAACTCGATTCCGGGTGCTGTATTTTCTTCTGTCCGAGGCAATGATTTTTACATATAAAACTACAATTCGATACAGATTCCTACATTTCACAAAATTTTATCTATCAAGCTTCTTCCCAGTTACTGCTTGCTTGTGGAATTATCTGCTTCTTGGTTTTTTCCCTTTGGATTTTGATCTCCAATTCTTTAAATCTATCATCAACCAATATCTTCCTCTGTTTGTGTAAGACCTGCTTTATCTTTACCTATTCTTTTAGCTTCCTGCCTCCTAATAGCTTTCAGCCTTGCAGAATGCGAAAAACAGGACATGTAAATGTTAGTATCGATGGCTTAAATTTGCAATGATATTTATATGATACAAAAGCACAAATACAAAGGCGTATTCTTTTTCGCCCTTTCATTAGAATCAGTTGCTCCATACACTGTGTTGATCAACTTAGAAGATTTTTGAAAGGTTTAAGTGGGCAGAGTTGAGCCTGTAGATTTTTTTTTTTTTTTTTTTTTTTTTTGTCTTTGACAGTTAAAGAAATTATTACTGCCATCAATCAACAGCACAACATCTGTTTAACCATCTATGGCAAATGTCATTGCTGGAGTGACTATATTGGAGCCTCGTTTTGCAAGTTCTATATTCTAACTGCAGTTATTTACCTATAACTTTAGGTAAAAAATATGACTTTTATTTATCCTTAAGGTATGCGACGTTAGGATACATAAGCTTATAGGATTTTATTAGTTTCAAACCAATAATATTAGTCCTTAAAGGGTTAGTTTCTCTTTTGTTAAAAAATAACTTTATCTAGAATTAGTATCTGTCCCTGGAAAATATTAGCATTTAGTGGTATAGTGCTATCTTTACTGTAAAAGGGGTAAATACGCCTTATAGCTTTCCATTAATCAGTTAAATATGACATTTAAATTGTAATTTTAGATACCGAAAGGAAGATTATACACAAGAATAATCCTCCCGAGATGAAACTGTACGATAGATCAAAACTTGAGATACCTTGTCCGAGACCTCTAGCATAGAAATTTTTCTTTTATTATGCTTGGTGCTTTCACATAGGTTCTAAACAGTGCTATTAAATTACCAAGTTTCTACTAATATAATTATCTAAAAGATATGAATGAAATAATACTGGAATTGCTAACAATGCATATAAAAGTCGATGCCATGAAATTTATAACCAATTAAAACATTTTGAAGCATATGGGGCGGTGTTTAGAAGCGAATGAGGTACGGTGGTACAATAGTTTTATATGATTCTTTAAGCTGCTTTGCTTGAAATAAAACTTTGATTTCAGAAGGAAATATACAACACTTACAAATATCCAATTATAACATTTAATGACTTCGAGGTGTATCAAGAATTGTATTTTACTCCACTGGGGGATTTTGCTTTTAAATTTTAAAATCTGATATATA
>JAUZNK010004382.1:0-10453 GCA_035046665.1 Euphysa ruthae | reverse complement strand
ACTTACTTACTTACTTACTTACTTACTTACTTACTTACTTACTTACTTACTTACTTACTTACTTACTTACTTTTAATAATTTATTAAGGTTATCTTTGGGAAGACAACCTGTTATAATTAAAATTTCTTTGTATAATTTGTAAGAGGTTTTTGTTTGTTCAAAACAGAATACTCCTCCTTGACAATATTGTTGTTTAATTAATTGGAAGTAATTTAAATCTCTCTGATACAAGATTAGAAATTTAACCCTAACCTTAATTTTTCGATTCTTAAAGAATCTATCTCTTTTTTAAAAGCATCAGAGAGACTTACCAATTTTTTTTTTGAATTATTTCTTTTTATTTTACCTAATATTTTTATTTTACTGGTAGTTAGATTCGTCTATTACCTAATATGTATTTTTTACCATTTTTTTTATAATTTTTTGGTTTATTTTATATATGCCCATGCCCTTTGTAAATTTTTGTTACTTCACAGGAAAAAAAAAAAAAAGGATCACAAAATTCCGGAATTTAACCAAATGTAATAATAGAAGTGTTCAATATGTTGAAACCAGCAAATAATTTAGTCGGCGATGTGCCACTTCTTTTATAAACCCATTAATATACTAAAGCAACTAGGTATAATCTCCCTCACGCAAATATAAGCCTCCTCACTCCTCCCATGTGTGTGCCTATGTGCATGAATTTTTTTCGTTACATGAATGAGGTTGAAGTAGATGTATACAACAAAAGTATTCTAATGGATGTAAATCAAGATATAAAGCATGTCACTATAGTAACTGAAATTTTAAAGCTTTTATAATCAATATAAAAAGGTTTGCGAAAACATGGCGTGCATGTTGGCAAGCCAAAGTTAGAAATGGTATATGGTAATTGATGATAGAAGAAAACTGCAGAATTCGACAAACAAAAAATTTTCTTAAGCTACCAATGGTTAATATACAATAAAGCTGTAAGTAAAAATAAATTCTCTGCTGACAGCATTTAAATTAATTTGAATTTATGGTATATAGCATACATATATCGCATACATATAAAGAAATAAAAAAAATATTGTTCTTAATTTAAAATATATTCAAATTTAAAATGTATTTAAATTTACCTTACAACTTTTGTTATTTAACAAGAAATTAAATATCAAAAAAAAAGGTCTTAAATAACATTGGAATGGAATTAATTTTGAGTTAGCTCTGATTTGGTAACTATTATCTCGATTGAATTATTCTCTACTTTTGAAATATTATTATTAAAGAAATGGGGAGGCGAGATAAAACAGAAAAAAATAGGCAAGAATTTTGCTTCAACTTTCGGCCGAAAATTTCGCACGAATTTTCTGCGGAGTCAATAAGAAAAAAATTTCCTTACTGTAGAGAAATTTAGTGTTGATGCCAAATGTGCTCCAGCTGCAAATTTTCGCAAAAAAATAATTTTTTAAAGATTATAAATCTATGCAAGAGTAAATTCTAACAGGATCTTAAGAAAATCTAATATTATGGGATCTTAGGAAAATAAGTAAGAACCAGAAAGGTTCAATTTTTTTTCCTAAAGCAAAAAGTGGGCATTTGAAATAATATGGGCTAATTTTCGGAATTTTTTTGGTGTTAAAAGTTACATATAAAAGAAAGATCAACATGGTTTAAAACCTCCTTTATTCATTTTCTTGCTTACAATAATCCACTAATATCATTTAAATCAGTGATATTACGGAATAATCAACCATAAATGTTGAGGATGACACGTTTGAAAATTAACATGTCATAAAATTTTTAATTTCAGTTTTTAACTTTAATTATAAACATTCCAAGATTTCAGCCAGTCTCAATTATTCTTATGAAATAGGGATTTTGAGTCTTCATAATTAAATATTTTGGTGTTTTTGAATTGAGCCTTCATATTCTTTAAAATGGTATTTTACAGAGAAAGCAAGGAAAATGAAATTAAAACAGATATAAAATAATATTGTTATAAAATGAAAAACATTAGTTGTGAATAAGAAACGACGAAAAACTATTTTCTAAAACAAGGAACACAGCATGACTACTTACTTTGGACTAAAATTCTGAATGTGTGGCCGACCGACATCATGTTATTAACACAAAGTCGTTATTACTCGAACCGGGATGCAAATTAGTAAAAAATAAAGTCCAAAAACCTAATAGTATAAACTTTATTTGAAAACTTCAAAGTTGCAACGGAATAACTAAACAAGGAAAGTGACTAATTTGGGATAACTTTTTGATATCGAGCCAAGCGACATCCGACACGTTATTAACCCGAACTCAACTCACTCGACTAGTGATGGCAATACAACAGAATAATGAGTAAAATGCAGTGAGAACATAATATATCTACCATACCCTGACTTCTGAAGTCTAAGATCAAAAAGCATAAATAAAATGGTAAATAAAGAATTAAAAAAATGACTGAATTTAGTCCCAGAAGTGTGGTCGCACAGGGAAGCTGAAAATTTTCATCGAATTTAATGTTTGGATTGCTAAAAGAATTGATAGAATAATTTTCCCGGTCTATCGATTGCTAATTTAAAGATGGTCACTCTAATTGTTGTTGATTTAAAAAATAAATGCATGCGGCTAAAGATGTTGCTATAGTGATACTGTGATTGTATCAGTGAAGCCGAAAATGTTTATCAGAAGTAACATTCAGATTGCTAATAAAACTGATAGAATACAGTTTGAATTTGTCAACTGAAATTAAGCGCTTTAATATCTTATTTAATGCTGGAACTGTAATCAATATTTACCATCATTTACAAAGCAATTTTGAACATTTTCAGCTTAAAACTCTCAATTCAAATGAACTAACATGAGTGCTAACCCATTGAGTCGCGTTTGACTCATAGTCCTTCTGGTGTAGTGTTTAAGACGTCGCAAAGTTTACACAGCTCTTTCACACTCACAAGACATAAGAAAGTAATGCACAAGGTATCTTTAAAGCTATTGCTATATTTGGATACAAAAAAGGATTAATGATGTAATGTGTCTTTCGAAGTATTTGAATGTACTCTAATAAATTGTCCTCACAAATATATTTTCCATAAATCCAACTCACATTCTAAAATTTTAACACAACCAAATTCGGTTTCATAGAAAAGGAAGAACACTTTTATTTTGACTTTCCAATCAAATTTGTTTGCAACAGCAGAAACCTTCGTTGAAACGATTTCTTGTACGACTTCTTTAACACTAGTACCGGTGTCACACTCAACAAACTGAATAAATTCTTCGCAGATAATTAAAGAACAATCAGTATAGAGTATGATGATAGGTGTTAGTTACAAATTAGCACAATCAGCAGCTTCATCAGCATTAATAAAATAAAACCTTGAACCCTTATTTTCATTTGATGTGTTATTTAAAACCTCTGCACCACAATACTCAATTAATTCATTTTGGATAGTCTTGGAGTCATATTTAGCATTTTGCTTTGAAGTTGACATGTGCTTATAAATATCTGAGTCAAAACGAGATAAAAGGCGAATAAACTTAAAATTCCCAATACTAGTTTCATTAGTTTGGTTTAAATCAGAAAAAAACACCAGCATCACTATGCCCACGAAAAGGAAGATTTTGGATACAATACTTAAAAAATCAGTAATTACGAGAATACTTCGTTGATGAATACCAACTGTTTTGAAGCAGTTTGAATTTAGAAAATGCAGTTAGCCAATAAACCAACGGTTCTATTATTAAACTTAAGCAAGTGTTGGTTTAAATAAGTTGCAAGAAAATAACAAACAAGTTAATCCAAAATGCACCTTTTGAATATTCAGAATAAACCAACCAAGAAAGTTCTTGTAACCAAGGTTTTTGAAAACAACGATTCTTTGAGCTGAATGATAAATAGGGGAAACTGTAACTCTTGCTTGGTTTTCAAACATTTTTGTAAAAATTATAATTCACTTCACCAGCTTGTGTTTGTTGGTAGTTTGTTATTGTGTCGCATACAGTTAATAATAAATCAAGAGATGCTGATGATTCAAGCTGAGTTGTTATTAATAAAGGTGGTACTGAAGAAACTAAAGTTGATGGTAATGGAGAAGGAAAACTGAAAAATCTACGAGCGGATTTAAGACAGAACTAAGATTAAGGCTTTGATTATTGTTTTATCAAATTAAACAGTCTTGAATAAACTAGTGAACTTTTCGGTTAACATCAGCGTAGAGAAAGCAAGGCAGATTCACAATAACGAAGAAGCATAGCATTTTTGATTTGTTTTTTCGTTATTTTTCTTATTATATCTTGAGAATCCGAAACATCTTTTGGTTTCAATATAGTCTCTATGTAGTTGAAATTGTTTATTTTGTTATTTCAAATAGCTAATGCCGGTAGCCTGTGTTCAAAGAAGCAACACTGGTTGAGTGTCGGGACACTAAATTTTTGACGAAGTCCTTGAGGAAAAGCAAGGCAGAAGTTGTTGTTTTTTGTAACTCTATAGTCAAATGATTAAATCGGTACCCTTCTATTCGTAATTTATGTAGTGACTTTTTTAATTTGTGGATTGGTGGTGATAAAGTGGAGAATGTATATTGAAGAATTAAGAACAGTCGTTTTAACAATGCAGTGAAGTATATCGTTATCCACTATGGTACAAACAACCTAAGCTACATACCACCGTGGAGAATATGCCAAACCTTGAAAGATTTTTTATCAGTTTAAAGAAAAACTACCCCAATGTTAACGTTTTGTAATCTGGTTTACTTTCATGACGATGTGTTTGCTTATAAGTTAGGGTCATCTCCTGTCGGTGTGGCTGATGGGTCTTGAAAACACTAACTTTCTTAAAAGAAATAAAAAATTATCTCAAAAGAAGGCTGTTAAAGTATCTTACGATGGAATTTTTTCGGTAGTATCGCCATGTGATGTCAGCTGTGGGGAGGGGAATGAATCACCTAGTGAATCAGTTGCTGCAGATTCTTCATTTTTAAATAAATTTGGCTTCTGATGGATCAGGTAGTGTAAATCAAAGACCTACACCCTGCTTTATATCTGTTTGGTTTTGGTTTGTGATGCTTATTTTAATTGGAGTAGCATCTGTTTTTTGATGGTTTGTATACGTATTTTGCAGGCTGATAAAGTCAGGGAGGGTGTTCTTTTTAATCTTCCTCAAGACATCCACAAAGCAACTTATTAAGTTTTTAAAACCACATATTTCTATCAAAGTACACTTTTTATTTATTTATTTATGTATGGGGACAGTAAGAAATTCTAATTCAGTTGCAAGTTCTAGCAAACATTTATCTCAGTTAACATTACTCTTGTTAAAGACCTTAAATTGTTTCAAACCGTTTCCCTTGGTTTCTGATAACCAACCAGCAACATCTGGAGCATAAACTAAGCAGTTTGGAATGTTTTTTTAACTCTTTTGTTTTTAATCAACTTATTTAATTTAACTAAATTAGATAAACTTTGGTTCCTTTATTAATTTTAATTTGTTATAAGCAAGTTTTCACGTAGGTTTTTTTGAAGTGAAAAAAGCTTCTTTTAATTTAGGTTGGTAAGCGAAAGACCACGTTGATGCGCTGCTTACTTTTTTATATTTCTTCCTTTTTGAAATGCATCTATGAAATTTTATACTCTCCGTTTATTTGTCTTTGTTATTTTTAAACTCATAATATCAAATAAAAGTAAAATAAAAAAAAAAAAAAAAAAAACCACAATAAAGATAGTAAAAATAAAACACATCAATTGCTTACATGCCATTCTAAAGGCGTACGTTTGATTTTATTATTTTTATGCAGACTTATAAGTATTTAAATTATATTTTTTTTAGGACTTTGTTCTTAGGTACTTATATTTTAAATTTAGTTTTTAAATTTATTTTATTTCTTAATATAGGATATTTACTCTTTATAGCTATGTTAAATAGCAATCTTGTGCCTCTGTCTGCTACTTTTCAATTCAGTTTGCCATATGAAGTCTATTTCCAATACAACTCAAGCCATCATTGTATTTGCTTTGGCATTGTAATGTTTCGCGGATTTATTTTACTTTTTTTATCAGGGGATGTTGAATCTTACCCAAGACATAATGTTTACATCATTAAAAAAGGGACAACGCCATCTTCCTCTAACCCGCTTCTAAATAAGTACAGAGAATTCTTATGAAATTTTAGTTATAATCAGTTACTTAAAAGTCCAACAAGAATTACTAGCAACACAAGTTCTCTAATCGATCATATTTTATCTAGTGCATCTGAAAAATTACTCAAAGTGGAACTTTAGATATTGCTCTCTCTGATCATCAAACTTATCTAAATACTTATCTACTGACTTATCTATCTTTTATACTACAAGCTTATCTACTGTACACGTGAGATCTAATGAAAATAATCAGGGACTGCTATGTTCAAAACGTTTAGAATTACAGCAAGAAAGTATTTCGTCAAAATTTGTCAATGTTTAACTTTCCCCGATTATTCAGTGTTTACCAATATCAATTCAGCATAACCTGATTTTTTAATAAAGATTGATTGATTGATTGATTGATAACATTGAACTTTTTCGAACTGCTTAAATTAAAATCAATTTGCATCAATTTGTTTGATGGAGAAATAGCAGACAAAATTAGACTTAGGGACCAACTTTACAAGGGACCAACTCTATAAGCAAAAGAGTCTGATGTGTACTAGTTTTTGCTTAATAAAGCCAAAAAATGATGTTCTTGGTACTATTAGATAAAAAAAAAATTACCTTACTAAGGGAAAACATAGGTTGTCCTAAAGAATTTTGGAAATCTTTAAAAAATATTGGATGTACTAAAGCTAAAATTTCACCTTCCCATGATAACTTTTGTTTAAAAAATAATGATTTCGTTTTTAAGAGAGAGAAAGTTTGTAAAATTTTTAAAGGTTATTTTGGAAATATTTTGAATAACTTGCTAAAGGTTTTACAAAGAGCATCACGTAGATTTTCTAATTTCAGATTACAATTCTACACTTGACATTACTAATGAGTTTAGTTGTAAGTTTATCACTGAGAAGACAAATAAGGCTATTATAGAGAGGCTAGCTAATAATAAATCTCAAGGTTTTGATGACATTTCTTGTATGTTATCATAGCACCTCTAACACAAACTGCAAATCTCTCTACTGACACTAATAGTTTTCCAGATGAATGCAAAATAGCAAAAATACTTCCATTATATAAAAAAGGCAGCAAACGCAACCAAAAAAGTACAGGTCAATTTCACTTTTATCATGCATTTCAAAATTTTTTGAAAAGGTTATTAAATCGCAAACTAGGGATTTTATGGACATAGAAAATATTATTTATAAGTTTCAATCTGGATTTAGGAAAGGATTTTCGACCGATACACGTCTGTCCTAACTTCAGAACAAGATTTCAGTGGGCTTTAACAAAGGCCAGCATA
The DNA here is from genome assembly GCA_035046665.1 of Euphysa ruthae. Lineage (NCBI taxonomy): Eukaryota > Metazoa > Cnidaria > Hydrozoa > Anthoathecata > Corymorphidae > Euphysa > Euphysa ruthae. The sequence goes on along the minus strand of JAUZNK010004382.1, from coordinate 3,063 downwards.
CTGGCATGATTTTAATGGACCTTCAAAAGATATTCGATACAATCGGTTATTAAATATTACTGAAAAAAATTAAAGTACGTAAGGTTTTCTCAAAATGTGGTTACTTGGTTCAAGTCTTATTTCTCTAATAAAAAGTAAAAACGGACAAAATACTATCTAACGAAGAACATGTTACATGTGGAGCTCCACAGGGTTCTTTTCTTGGCCCACACTTGTTTCATCTTTATATAAATGAGATACCACAATCAATAAGCTGTGAATTATTTCTCTATGAAGATGAATCTTGCCTTTTATTATAAAGAGTTTAGCGAACAAAAAATCTCCAGATTTTGATGATATTTCTTATATGTTTTTGAAAGATGGATGTGCCTCTATCGTAGCACCTCTAACACAAATTGCAAATCTTTCTATTGATACTAATAGTTTTCCTAATGAATGAAAAATAGCAAAAATAATTCTATTATATAAAAAAGGTAGCAAGAGCGACCCAAAAAACTAAAGGCCAATTTAACTTTTACCATGCATTTCAAAATATTTTGAAAAGGTTATTGAAATGCAACCTAGGGATTATATGGACAGAGAAAATATTATTTACAAGTTTCAATCTGTCTGGATTTTAGAAAGGATTTCGACCGATATATGTCTGTGCTATCTTTAATCCTCAAAATGTAATTACTTTGTTCAAGTCTTATTTCTCGAACTGAAAGTTTAAAGTAAAAATAGACAAAAAACTATCTGACGAAGACCTTATTACAGGTGGTGTTCCACAAGGTTCTATTATTGGTTCACTCTTGTTTCTCCGTTAAATAAATGACATACGACAATCAATAAGCTATGAGTTACTTCTCTATGCAGATGACTCTTGCTTTATTTTTCAACACAAGGATGTTAAACATAGTGAATTTATTTCAAATATGAACTTTTCAAGTCTTTGTGAATGGTTTGTGGACAACAAACTTTCGTTTTGGTCTAAATGCATTAGAGGTATATCCATTAATCAACATACATCTTTCAAGTACTTGGATTGCATATTAGACAAAACTTTAAATGACCAGTTGATAGCGCAGAATGTTTTAAGCTAAAATTATTATATAGAAAAAGATCTTTGTTTAACAACTTATCTGAGACATATTCTATGCAGCGCATTGATTCAACCTCATTTTGACTATGCATGCACCACCTTGTATTTAGGTTTAAACGAATCAATAAAAATCCGACTAAAAGCTGCTCAAAATATGTGTATCCGTTTATAATCCATATTTGCACTGATCAGTTTAAAGAACTTAATTGGCTTCCTGTTAAAATGAGAGTTAATTAATGCATAGCTGCTCATTCTTTTAAATTCTGCATCAATCCTAAATTAAATTATATGTCTGAAATACTCAAGCTATCTGACACCCCTTTAATTCCATTGCGAAATAGTAATTTGAAATTTTATGCTTCTCTACGTAGAACAAATATGGGCAAAATTGTCTGTCATGGAAAGATCCCTCGATTTGGAACTCACTACCTAATAATGTTAAGAATCATGAAAACTACAACACTTTTAAGCATAGAATTAAAGAAATATTTACATTTTTATTTTACTTTTTCTTATTTTTTTTCTTGTGTGTCTCGTATCTAGGGATCACAATGAAAATATTGTCATAAAAATTTTTTTTGTGTTTATCCTTGCCTTAAAAATTAATTAATTCATTTTTTGTTTGTTTTATTTTTGTTTATTAAAATTTTGTTTATCGTTGTCAAAGGCAGAATAAATACTTATTTACTTAAGAAGTTGAAGTAGCAATAAATCTTTATCGTATTTTTAGTGGATAAAAAGTTTTTTATTTCTTCACCATTTTCTGCTGAAACAACTTTTGTTTATCTTTCAAACTACACTCACAGCATTATTGCTTGACTTTTGTTTGTTGTTACTAGAATAATTTTCTCCATTTCAAAAATACTGGAAGCACTTTTATAATAAACGAGAAATAATAAAATTTTGCACTTTTTCCACTATCTCACTTTGATTTTAATACATTTTAGAAGTTTCTAGAGAAAATCTTCTCTTTTTGTCTCTGCGGAATAGAACCATCAAGGGCTACCTGACATCGTGACATCTGACATCGTGCTAAAAAAAAATAGTTTTTTTTTAAAGTATACGATTATATGGTAAAAGATATATACCACCAGCGGAAGCGTTTTCTTTTTTGCTGAAAAATCTAAGTGAAGCTCTTCAATTGATCGAAGCATTATCAAACCAGAACATATTCTTATGTATAGAGATTCCTATGAGATTTATATTACAAATCACGTGACTTCGACAAGCTATCTACCAATCCAGAGCTCTGAATTTCTCCTGGTATGGTAGAAATTGTGTCTAAATTGTTTAATAAAATAAACTTTTTTAAACACTGACATTTTTAAGCATCGAAATTTAAGTATTAAACATAAGAACTTTTCAAAAAATTTTTTCTCTCTTTATTATTATTATTGGTAAATGAGAAACTTAATCACTGTTTAATGAAATAATACAGACATCATTGCATTAATGTATTACATTTCCAAAGTTTACCTTCTGAGGGTGACAATAGTCGATCCCTTGTCAATAAAGACTCATAATTAACCTGACATACACAAATCGAAAGCCACTCGTAAAATAAATGACGCTGTGAAACATGGGCTCTAGGTTTATATTTCACTGGAAGGCGATCCGCATCTTCTTAGAAGCTTCCATTTTGAAGTTAGATTTTAGACGCATATTGGCGTTTTTTCAGAGTGATCTGAAAGGGATCGTAATCCAGAGTAATCGAATCCAGATACTATGCCAGCCGGTGATATGGACGCAGAATATTCCATAGGAATTGGTAATAGGTTTACTGGAATAGACCATGACGTTATTGAAGACCCATTTGAACTTATTCGTGCTGCCCAAGAAAAACCAAAAAAAGAAAAAGACCCAAAGGGAAAAGGCAAAAAGGAAAATAAAAAACACAATAACTGCGTTTTGGATTCAAGAATATGGTCGCATAACCCTTTCAGTGGTAGTTTTTCGCTTATAATTTCACAAATAAGTCACGT
>JAUZNK010004381.1:0-10453 GCA_035046665.1 Euphysa ruthae | reverse complement strand
CATATATATATATATATTTTTTTTTTTTTTTTGCTGATGACATATACTTATTTCGCTTCCATTATTAGTCTTGGTATAAACACGCAAAAACAGTTTATTTACGAATTAGCATTATAAAAGAAAAACATTTCATATTTTTAAAGATACAAAAAATAAAAAATCAGTGTTCCGGGTGCAAATTAATAAATACAATATTTTAAAGTTCTTTAACGTAACTTTCTTAAAGTCAATTATGGTTCATTCTCTATTCTTACAAAATATGTTTAAGAACACATAAAAAAATAATTGTCACGTTAATACTTTTAGGATAAAACCACAATGTGTAAAATGGTCATTCACTTCTGTACTTCTGTAGTCATCAATTAAAAGCTTTTTACTTTGATTACCTTGTTAACGTAAATAATAACAGTTAAATTACGTACCCAATTTACAAATATCAAATCTACTATTTCTTATTTCTTCAAGTTAGACTTATTCGTTAGTTAAAGCTATTTAAAATCGTTGCACAAAAACTGTTGACAAAAAATCAATTTCATAACAATAAATTGAAAAAAGTTGCCACAGGTACCCCAAAAAAACTGTCAGGAAGGCACGCCAGAAAAATTGGCACAAAGAGACGCCAGGATAACTGGCACGCAGGCACACCAAAAATATTTGGCACGCTAGGCACTCCAGATTGCTTCGAATACAGTTTCTCATGTTTATTTTGCTGTATATTTTTCCTATTGTTTCGAATATACATGTGTTTCTAATGTTTTTCTTTTATTCACCCTGCCTCATTTGCTGAAAATAACAAGCAAGTTTTATATGAAAAAGTACATACATTATTCATCATTTATACAAACTTTTAAGCAAACAACGTTATTCATTAAACATAATTTTACTAAATCAATATCTCATCGAGGATTTTTTAGTTAATGTTTCTGGACCTTCATTTGTTGAAGATAGTAAGATTTTCATTTGTAAACGATGTAAGAAAAGATTCAATTCAAAAGAGGGATGCAAAATGCATAAATAATGGTTTGGAAAATAGAAAATATATTGACTGGTATGTTTCAGAAAGTGAAAAAAACATTTCCCAGCGCGATAATTTGACTGTAGAACATCTCAAAACCAAAATTTCTTTGGCAGTGAAAGAGATAATGGATAATGTATGTACAGCTTCAACAAATAACATTTTTGTTGACATAAAAAAGAAGAAAATGGGCCGTTGGGGTGCAGACGAGCTGCGGACATATGACAATGTTTTCAAATGTAGAGTTATAATGGATGTGATAACGAAGATTTTGATACTGATGTAGCTTTTAGATATGGTATTGACAAATCGTTAGTAGCGAAATGGAAACAAAATCACAGTGTTATAATTGACACTAGCTAAGAACCACTTTGTAATAATCGACCCACAATACCTGATCCACTTTGTAGTAAAAATGGCCAACTTTTTAATACCTGACCCACTTTATTTTAAAAAATTTCAATCTTGTAACAAAAGAAGCTGAACCACTTTGTAAAAACTTTTTACTTTGAAATAAGGAACCTCTAGTAAATTAGAATCGATTTAGGAAGTATTTGTTTTACATGGTCTGTAGCTGGAAAAAGCGAAATTTTTCGACATTAATTGAGTAGAACTTGCTAAGAAAGAAAAAACCCGATCGATTTTAAAAAATTAAATAGTAATTAGATTTTTTCAGTCCCTCTCTAGGGGGAAGATCAGGAGCTATCGGGAAAACGGGAATCTAATCTTCCTCCGTTCATTTTCCGCTCAAGTAAAAATAGAGCATACATAGAAAGATACAAGAACCTAAAGTCTAAAAAGTAATCAGGAGTATGATCCGCTACATACTTACTGTAACAACTGACCCAGTTTTAGATCTGCGTAATATTTCCCCGTGGGGCACATACACTCTTGGTAAGAACTTCCTCAATCAATCAGTCTCAATCATCAGTTTCCAAAACAAAGTTGGAATGATATGCAAAAGCCTGTGATATTTACAAGATGTTATTGCAATTAAAAGAATATTTTCAACTACTTTTGAGACAGGTGACCAAAAGATTTTCTGAAGGGTAGTTGCACAGAACTACTAAGAGTTAGTCAATGGAAAAATCGATTGTATCTGACAATTCATATTCATCAATAAGAATGTCATCGAATGCATTTTGATTCATAACAATGTAGTGATCTCCTTCATTTTTAGCAATGTGATTTAAGATTTCCCTTTCACAAGGTTCAAAACGAAAAGGTGAGATATTCCGTAAACCGGCCCTTCATAGTGAAGAAACAATAGTGAACACCATGTTGAACATTTCTGCTGCAGCCCGTAGCGTAAATTCATCACGTATGTACCATCAACCGCCATATTTTTGTAAGTTTTAGCTGGAAGCATTGTAGCAAAGAGCTCCTCATTGTCTAAAGTGATCTTTGAATACCAAGTTGCCTCAAAACGTTGCAAATCGCACTAAAGTGGCATTTGCCAACACCCGTTGGGATGTAAGTAATGGAGTAACCTTGTTCCTCTAGTTAGTCTTCAGAACTCTTGACTAACCCGCACAAACTTTCTTGATATAGTTTTCTTTTTTGGTGCATCTTTGATTGTTTTGTATTTTGATTTTGTTTTACATCAGCAATACTTTCAACTGAAAACCAATGGCACATTTTTTTTTTCAATTTTTAATGGGTTGATTACATTTCATTATATATTTATCGCCATGCATTCTAATTTTTACAACTGCTCCACTTAAAACGTGTAGCCACTGTGGTTCCCTTTTTCTTCTTTTGTAAGAACGTATCTTATAAGACCCTTTTCGTTCTAAAGTATAAGTGGAACATTTGTTTTTCTTCCCAAAGTTGTTGGTTGTCCTTTTTGCAAATCTTTCACTACAGCTACGGGAACGATCTCTCAACCTTTAACGAAATTTTCAAAATCTGCACAATTTGTTTACTTTAATTATTTCTGATGGACCTTGTCCTGGCTCCAACAGTATTTGATTATCTCGTTTTATTTTTGACACAAACTATTTTTCAAACGAAGATTGTCATCCTAGTTCCTCTTATTTTTCATTTTTCACGATTTTCATATATTGAAGAATGATCTTGACCCAATTGACGCCTTAAGCCTTTTTGTGTTACCATATCAAATATGTTTTCTTAATACACTATGTGACTGTTCTGCCTTACTTTGAGCTTTAGGGTGTTTGAGAGAATTTGAATCATTTTTATTCTCTTCAACCTTTGAATTCTTTTCCGTTATCACACTGTAATATCTCTGGAGTTCCAACTAGATCGTTTATTTTCTTTTACTCTTTTTTTACTATGATTGTGTGCTTGTTTTCTATAGCAAGTAACCTATGAAATCGGGAAACATATCTAAAAGAGAAAGAATATAACGGTAAGATTTTTCCTCGTAATGCACTTTCTGTCTTTGCATATCAACTTACTCAACTTGATTGATTTCGTGGACCTAAATTTTTACCTAATTTAAATAAGCGCATTTTTTTTTTATCAGCAACCAGTACTGGACAGCCAAAATCATCATTATCAACTATCGGTACTCAACATAAGCAACAAACTTATAAATATAAATTAAAAACAAAACCAAAAAACAAAAATACGTACATAAAATTGAGTTGAAAAAAAAAACATTAATATTTCTAGCATGTAAAATTAAGACACTCGCACCAGCCCTAGAAATATTAAGCAATGTACAATGCCAAGCTGGAGATAATTTGGGATCACGAGCAATACACAACAAGCAAGAGAAAAGTTGCATTTAAGTTGCATTTAAGTTGCAAATAGATATTATTTATTACCTTAAGTGAATTAAATTTCGCATATTTACATTTTTTCCAGAAATTAAATCTGGAAAAAATTTATTCAACTTGGTAAAACTACCCAAATTAAAACTGATGTATAAGTAGTTACGATACTTTCATACTCAAATGCTCTTAGTGTTATAGAGATGTGTGAACACTTGCCACTGCAAATAATTAGTGCTGAGCTTGTAAATATATCTGTGAAGATGCTGCAGCAAACCTTCCTTTACTTCAACATTGAGAAAAAATATTCGGAAGGAACGAGAAGATAACAACATGCCTCCCAATTCAATAAGTCGTGAAGAGATACCAGACCTGCCCATAGTCTTTCACCTTGACAGATGAGCGCTTTTTATTGTTTGATAGTGGTTTGGGAAATTGTGATGGCTTATCTTTGCTTCTGATAATGGTATCCAATTTCTAAGCGATGCAGAAAATTGGTATGGAGATGGTACATTTAAAGTTTTTACTGGAGATATTTAGCAATCTTATACCTTGCACACTCAACATAGTGGTTCAATATCTATCTGTTTTTCCTGCTCCTGCCAAATAAGACACAACTTACATACTTAAGGTTCTTCGAACAAATTTTCAATCAAATCGGCCATAACAACTTGCAAGGTGGTTAATTCGCAATCAACGCAATGCAACATTAAAAGAATAATCTCGATGTTAAAGGATGTTTTTGCTATTTGTCAAACAACTTGTCGAAGAAAATATAGGAGTTTGGCTATCAGCAGCAGTACATTGATTGACGACCAAGAACCTGCATTGCATGCAAGAAAGATTTGTGCTCTTGCGATCTAGTTCAATGGGATCTATATTAATCAAATGGATGACCTTTGTGATTATTTTGAGGACAACTACATCGGGTTTTCCTGGAGAAATGCACCACACCGTCAACCAATGTTTCTGATAAACCTGTGGAACATGTTTTGCAGAAGTCCAGAAATCAAAAAAACATGCATTGTTAAATGTTTTCTTTGGAAATGTTCCTTAGATCCCTCTATGTTTTGTTTGAAAATGTTCCTTAGATCTCTCTATGGTTTGTTTGAAAATTTTCCTTAGATCCCTCTATGTTTTTTTCGAAAATACTCCTTAGATCTCTCTATGTTTTGTTTGAAAATGTTCCTTAGATCCCTCTATGTTTTGTTTGAAAATGTTCCTTAGATCCCTATATGTTTTGTTTCAAAATGTTCCCGAACCTCTGCAAGTGCTAATAATAAATTGCTTTAGTAGCTAGATAATCCAATTTAATTCAGGATCCTTCAATTAGCCACTGTTGCAATTTACATCGTTTTTATAGTACTTAAATTTTTTACAAAGTGGTTCGAAAAGTTGTTACAAGGTGAGTCAGTTTTTTTTATTAAAAACTGGGTCAGGTATTACAAAGTGGTTCGATTATTAAAAACTCGCTCTTGAAAACACTGCTGTAATAGAATGTAAATAGAATATTTTTAACAAAAAACAGACGAAGCACTAAACATAATCGCGTTTTTGTAAAACTAAACGATAAAATTATTACTGCACACCAAAGGGATTGAAAACTGACCATGTACAACGAAAGAAACAGGTAGATAGAAACAGGCACTTGCCCAACATTTTTAGCTATCAGATAAAGCTTCGTGAAAGTGTAATAAAATCATGTTACTAAAAACATTACTATGATTCTAAATTGAGAAGTTATCTACCAAAATTTTGATTTAACGTTGATCAAGTCTCCATGCCTTTTGTTGTCGGTCATAAAAAAACTTACAATGTACACTTTCCGAAAGATGAGAGACGGGATCATAGAACATGGGTGAGTAAACCAGGATCTGGTCCTAAAAAATTACAAGTTCGCCGATGTCCTGAGGGTAAAGTTAGATTAGCATTTATATTTCTCAGCACAGACCCTGATGAAGTTGAATCGTACAACAAAGATTTTGATATCTACTGGCAGGCAAACGCCTGAGCAGACACAGAGTTCTCTATTCAGAGGATAATTAAAACCTTAAAGCCAGCCGTTAAAACCGATAATCATAAAGAGTTTTTGTTATTTTGTAACAAAATGACTTCCCAATTCGCTTTTAATAAAAAGTTATAATTTTGAAGATATTTTCATTTTTCTGAGTGGTACTGCAAGAAAATAATAAAATAAAATTATGTGAAATTTTCTGGCCTTCTATTCTTTCCCTTCTACATTTAGAACTAGCAATCTCTGCAGCGTGTGAGTGACATTTAGTAGTGTTTTTCTTCATCGTAAAATGCAGAGTCTGGACAGGCATTTATGGAAAATAAAAGTAAACAAGACAATATTCAGAACAAATTAAATAAGACAGCTTTGGCTATCAAAGCTGATAAATGTTTGCAGCGTTTTAGCCAATTTATGATTACAATAATCTTGTTTTAAGTGTAAAATTATCATATTAAAAAGTCGAATATTGAAAAGAAACATAGCAGGTTATAACAAAGTATTATTATTACAAAAAAGGTACAACGTTGAATAATATTAACCAATCCCCCACGCCCCAAACCAAAAAAAAAAAAAAAAAAAAATTTTTTTTTTTTTTTTTACAATGTTAAATTAAATTAAAAAGGTCAAAAATACATTAAAAAAGCAAAAGGAAAGCAGTTTTGCAATATCAGACAATATTTTTTCAAACAAGTCTAATTGTCTATGTCGTTGAAGCCGCACCCACCTCGCATAAATATAAGTCTAACATTCCTCAATGTGTCCCGTTGTGTCTTGTTCCGTTTTTTTTTATAAATTTAAACGATATTATTTATATATTTTTTGAATTAACCTCGATGCTTTTATGAACTTTTACTTTATTGTACTTTTCTGTACGTGATAGTTATCTAAATTAACTAAAATAAATTTTGTCGCAATGGATTTACGGTGACATCATGGTCTCACGAAATCACAATTAACAATCACTAAGAAGCTGATTCTCTCATGGCGTACTGTTTAAAAGAAGTTGTTACAGATGGGCTGAGCGTTTTATTGTACTCAAACGGCACAGGTGTATTTGCTATTATTTTAGCTACAATCCAGATGAGGCTTCTTATAAAAGGCTTCTTATGTCTCCAGATGAATTCCTAGATGATTCATTGATAAGTACTAATCTTGAAAGACATCGATTTTCCGCCTGGTATACATGCACTTAGTGGTTGCGACACGTTCGAGAGATTTACCAGTGTATCGAAGCAGAAGTGGAAAAAAGAGTTTTTATCTGCTGATTGTAAAATCTTTGATGCGCTAAGTGTATTCTCTCTACTTACTAACAATGACGCATTGAAAGAACTAGAGTATTTTGCATGCCAAGTGTACTTACCAAAGACTTGCAAACTAGATACCTTAAAAGACACACGCTGGTATCAGGTGCATAATAACTATTATTTGATGAGAAAACGCTACAGATGTTGTGTGATTACTGACAATAAAATGTAAACTTTTTATTATTTTATTGACGCCACTGCCATTACGTGACTGTTAGGTTGTAGCAAAGTAATCTTAAACTCATATGAACTTCATGAAACAACTCCATGTTTCATGCTTCACTCCGTAATACAATATTAGTACCAGGTATACAATATGTCAGCTAAGTACATAAATGTACTTAGCTAACATCTTATGTATATAATGATCCCACTCGGACATTTAAGATGATTGAACTGTTAGGTGACCAGTATAACATTATAAAATTAAAATTATTTTATTTATACTTTGAGGATAACTCTTGAATAAAAAATAAATAAGAAGTAAAAACATCAGAATAAACAAAATAAATATTTTTATTTTAATCATCATAATTATCAATTTAAAAATATACGTTTAGTTTCGAAAGAGCTCTGCCAACTCGGAAAAATTACCGCTCACAAGAGGCTCATTCAAGGAACACGTATTTCGTGCTGTTGCACAAGCAAAATTAGTGTCAAGCTATAAACTCGATTCTAGATATCGTCGATCCTACGAAGTATGGATTTCGATTAAAGAACGGCTTATACAGTTCAGTGAATAACTTAGAACCAATCACTCCTAATAGCATTATCGAGTTGGTGTCATGTGGTTGTAATGGTACGTAGCTAACTTTAGACACTTTAGGCTCGTATTATACAACATTACTAAACCTACAAAAAATTATTGGATAGAAACTGGAACGTTTCGAAGTAGCTGAGCTTTATGGTTTGAATTACTTAAGTTCAAACAAAATATAGAATCGATTAAGAATGTTACGGGATATTATGCAGTAGTAAGTATTGTTCTTACTTTTGAATTTAGGAAATTGCTCTTCAAGAAGATCTTTGTTCGAAATGATTACTCGTGTACGACATTTTGAACGTGTCGCGATGAAAAGTGCGAAAATAGCGACACAAAATACATTAATAACGGAAAGCCCGAAAGTGATACCGACAAAGAAGAGTAGTGACTTGGTTATGTATAACAATTATCGTTGTTTTACATATTTTGATAACTTATTCTGGAAATTTGACGTGAATATCTATTCCAAAAATTAGATAAATGAGACAATTTAATATAAAAAAATTATCAGGATTCCAAAAAACAAGAAAATTTTTATTTGCCTCCATTATTCATATTCATGTTTTAAAACGCATTATATGCCATGTTTATCTGTATCTGTTAATTTAATTTCATATATAACCAGATAATGTATTGTTGCGATGTTTCAAATTAAGCATGAAAACGAGAATTTCCGATTTTTTTACCTGCCGGAAACGGAATCCTCGTCAAATTTTGTTCTTGAAAAGTATATATAGATAAAATAAATACAAAATTTTGACCTAACTACAAATTTACCAGGACTATAAAGAAAAACAGCCATAAATCCTTCGCTGTTAATTCTGAAACTTGAGCGTGATAATCTACAGCAGGCATGTGCACGAAATAAAAAAAAAAAAAAAAAAAAAAATTAGTAAAGTTGCACTTTTAGTGACGTCATTGAACTGTCTGCATCTTAAGGATTCAGTAAAGCGGTCAAAACGCTGTGCATTATACGTTATAAATTAAAACTGAAACATTAAATTTTCAGCTCTTTTCGACCCTTCCATTTTTATTTAAAACCAACCTCTAATACCACTAATAGATTATCATATAATTTCGAGAAGCATTTAAATAAATTTGTGGTTATGTATATTTGGATCATAAAAACTTAACCAACCCATAAATATCTTATTGTATAAAAACCGTTGGTTGAAAAAAAAACAGATTGGTTAAATTTATTAGACGATTGAACTACACCCAGAAATTTGCTACACTATTTAGAGGTTTAAAATAATAAAAAAAAAAAACACATACACACAGTGCATTTTCCATAAGATGATCTTTAGAAAGCTTTCGCAAACAACCAAAATAATAGAAAAAATCAACTAACAGATTTTTTCAATTGAATTTTATTTAAACATTTTTTTTTCTTTCAAAAAAGGAATTTATAACCAATTAATAAAAATAATTAATGTTAATGCAACTGTTCATAACAATTTTTTTTCTTTTTTTGATTCTTCTAACAGTATGTTGAATCTAATAAAATTCTTTTCGGTTTTTTTTTCCTCAAAACGAAAAATCCTAATAATTTAGAAATTTTTCCATTTGTTCCGTAGATGACAGGGTTAAGTATTGAATTGGTATATGTCAAAATATAAGCAAACGTTGTCCAGAAATCACTGCAATGTTTCCGGGATATCGCAATATATAACCATGTGATCTGATTTGGCAACATACACGTAGCAAATACTATAACAATAGCTAGAAAAAGTCTAAGGAGAGTCAATGTCTGACTTCGTTTAAACATTTTGGAGTCACTGTGTAACGACTGTGCTCTAGTTTTTGTTTCGATACCGTAATTTTTACTTTCACAATTTTCAATTTTCAAACTTTTTATAAAACTAGCATCTCTTTCTTCATCTTGAAGTTTCATTTTTCGCCATATTCGAAAATACAAGAAGCTTATTACAGGCAAAGGAAGAAGGTATTGGACTGCGAACAACAGAAGCGTGTAAACTAAATTAGCGTTATCACCCCATCTTTCTACACATGTCGCAGTGTTATCATCAGCAACAGTTATCTCTAATGTTACTATGTAAGGTATTACAAGACAAAAAGACAATGAATAGATAGCAAGAATACAGTATCTAGTATCACATTTCTGTAGCGTTATATATTTAAATGGATGAACAACCGCTATGTAGCGTTCAATTGCAAGGCATACTAAGATCAACGCTACGGATATGACAGCCATCGTAGAGATTGGATATAACATACGACATCCAATACTTCCAAATGGGAAATACCCAATCTCCTGCTGGGTAATCTCCACAGGTATGCTGAGAGTTACAATTGCCAAATCACAGCCTGCTAAATTTTTAAGTATTGTATCAGATATTTTTCTTTTTCTTTCTTTCCGTTGTTTGGTAATAATTGATATTATTACTAACGTGTTTCCGATTAAGGCAAGAATCATTATGCACAAATAAATAATGGATTGTGAAGAGAATTCTATCCTAGATTTATCTTTAGTGTTAGTCATGTTAATATCCATATTTTCTTCGTGAGTTACAGTATCTCAAATTTTTGTGACATTAATTTATTTTTCTCCAAGTCTAAAAATAAAGAAAAAATGATATATATATATATATATGCATA
>JAUZNK010004380.1:0-10454 GCA_035046665.1 Euphysa ruthae | reverse complement strand
ATATAAATATAGACATAAAAGCAATATATTTAAAAAGAACTTACATCGCCACATCCAACATTCTGATATCTTTTTTCGTCTAACTTAGGAAACGTTTTTGCATAAACCCAAACAAAAATACCGTGTTGCATTGTTGGAAAAATAATGATATCACTGACAGAATACCCGGTCTAACGCCTGAATTCTGCGGAGAAGTGCAGAGAATTTTGATAGCCTTCACGGTTGGCTGGACTTAATGTAATGTATTATATTTGAGAGCAAACAAATAGTGGACCAACAAATAATTTTAAGCTATATTTCCAGGAAAGTCCACGGTTTTGGTCCTGTTGTACTTAGATTTCCCATTTGAGCTTCTCGGTAAAGGAAATCATCGGTCGAAAAATATTGTCTGAACCCAATGTCTTAACCGCTTGACCAGACAACAATAAATCACTTAATAATTATTCGATAAGTCTGGAGGTGCTATTGCCACGAAAATTTCGGATCTCGAGACTTCTGGTACATCTATAGGAATTTTTCAAATAAGGCAGAACTTTTTGGTAAACTTTTCAGCATTAACTCCACTTTCGATGATTCCAGACACAATCAGACTCGTTTCAACGTAGTAATCAAAATGGTCGCTAGATCCTTCTAAAGCTATTTGTTCTCATCAAATACCTGTAATTGTACTAAAAAAGCTCTTTCCAGAACCCTCTCCAATTTTCTGCAGTTTGTTTTCGTTGCTGAATCCTGCTGTCCCTTATGCTGGAAGTTGACATCTGTTTTTTCAGTATTCAAAAATTCTGGAGAGTGATCTAATCCTCGGAACTGTCAGTCTATAAGTCTCCTTTCAATCATAAGTAAAGCCTTCCACCTATTCATTAACCCATGTGTTAAGAAGCTGCTCCACTGACAAATTTGGTATCTTTAGAAGAACAGTTTTATTTAGAATAGTATACTAAAAACCCACCAAGATCCAAGTTGGGAAAAATTATGCAATTTTAAATAAAAAAAGGTATTTGAGCATGTGTGACAATCAGCATTTATGCTCAACTTCATGTTTCGCTTGCTAAAATCCAACCGGAGAACCAGATCAGTTGAAAACGAGTTTTCCGGGGGTATAACATAACATTTTCAAAAAAATTCCTTTAAACCAGAAAGTTGAAACTTACGCTAGTGTTTCAGCTAGAATGGTTAGAACTTGAAATAATTGAGTTGAAACCACTGCAGAGGACAGGATCTAAACATAATAAAAAGCTTGTAGAAGTATTGTTTAATGCATGTTATGATAGATATTGTAATTTATATATGGGTTGTAACTTATGTGGTGCTGTTGTAATAATACCATGGTAACTTGATCTATCTTCTCATACCGTCATAGGGTGCTAAAAGCAGACAGTTTCAATTAAAGTTCGATTTAAGTAGAATATATTGCTCAGGTAGGTTTGATTATAATAATTTTTTTTTCTAATATTTTCAGGAGATTTGAGAAGAGTAAAACTGGTTATTTTTTTCGGAAAGAAGAAAATCTTTTAGCATCATCAGTGAACATTTTATCGAAAGACAAACCAGTCTGTTTTTTAATTCATGTATAGAGTTATTTTGGTAGGCATAAGAAATTGTTTCAATGCCGCATTGTAGAGTGGGGTTACTTTCTGAAATCGTTGTTCGTGTTGAATTGGTGCATTTGGTTTGGTTGCATTACCGTTTTAATATTTTTTGTGACTAAAGATAACGTGAAAAAGTTATGTTGGATGCTATGTTGGAATGGAGGCTGCTTTTGTTGATCGCCTTCCAGCTTTTATTGGTAAACCCAATGCATTTATTATTTGCTTCAATTATACATTGTGTTGTGTTACAACAGCCAAGGTTCGAAAATTTGATTTTTGAGATTTGAATACTCATAGAATAATGTTTCTTAAATAACAAGAAACAAATCTATTGACCAATCTCAGATCCACATTCAAAAGGTGATCTCATATTGCATAAATTGTAAGAAACGGGTCATGAACCGCGCTACAAGGTATTAACTCAGAATTACTTAGAAGAAAATATGTTAAAACTTAAGTTTGTTTGCACTGCAACTTTTCTGCAAGGAAGTTTCCTGTCATGGTACTCCACGGGCAATTTAGAAATTTTTCTAATAAAATGATAGAAGTCTTTAACCAGAGGTCTTTAATTGAAGACTGCTATATCAATTTTTCCAGCACTGGAAATGATGTAACAGTTGTTTCTAACGATACAGACATGCTTGTTTTATATCTCAACTTCTGTGAATCACAGCTTCCAGGGATGTTTATGTGAAGTGAGGTTTTGAAAAAGCTGCAACTTAAACTGGGAAATATCAGGAAAGTTATGAAAAGCCTGAAGTAGTGCTCATTGAAGAACCTGCTATTCATTCATATATTTGGTGGATGAGACACTACTTCAGCCACTTATAAACATCGAAAAACTGCTATTATGAAGTTAGTAGAGGATGTAAGTAATGCAGTGCTTAATGAAGAAACTTTAAACTTAAAATGATTATTGTTTTGTATGGTATGTATTATTTTTTTTCAGTTGAACCTCTAATAGCTGTAAACGTGGCTGTTATTAATGCTTCAACTGCAGTGTCGTATAATTGTGTTACAAAACTCCATGTTTCTACATGTTCTATTTTTACTGTTCTAGGCACAATATTCCAGCCTTTCAGTTTTGACAAGGCGTAGCCTAATGTTTGTAGCATCTGCAGTACGCTGATACATATTTACATTTTATTTAAAAAGCATTTTTTTTGTGGTTTGAGACTTGTAGGTCGGACGACAAACAACAGTCTTAAAAGATTACCAAGGGAATATCTATGTTTTAACAGTAGTTTACCTTACTGGTGTTAGACTAAATATCCCGCTTTTCTAGTTTTGATGAGGTGTAGGATATTCTTCGCATATCTCTGTTTGTAATAGCTGAGCTGATAGATGTACTAATATGAGGGTTTGCGACTTTTATAGGTGGGACGAAAAACGACAATTTGGACGGATACGAAGAGTGAAGATTGAAAGGATTGTAACAAGTAAAGTAAGTAAGCAAGCATTTTTTTTCTGCCAAAAACAAATATACATATGTTATAAAAATTACAAAATAAGATAACAGATTACAAAAAAAAAATAACTGCAAGGACAACAAAACAATATTCAGATAAAAAACAAATGGTGGCAAGGATAGGTACAAAAATTGCCTGTCACAACAATATTTTCATTGTGGTCATAGAGAACTACATCAAGAAAGCTAAAAAATGTTTCCTTGATCTTATCTTTAAAAATTTAAAGTTTGTGACTTATTTTATTTTATGGCTGTTGCCATTATATTGCCCTTACAATTATATTGTATCAAATGCCTTTTGGAGATCTATAAGGATCATTCCAGTGTGACATTCTTTTTCAAAGCCTATTGTAATTGTATTTTCATGAAAAAATGACAAACATGTGTCTGTCGGAAAACCTTTTCGAAATCCAGAGTGAGATTATGAAATTTTGAAGGTGGAAACTTGTTTGGCAGACTTTGGCATACATTCATATATTTGGTGGATTTGGCAAACCTATGGCTTGCACAGTCATGGGTTATTATTTTGTTTGCTTTTATTGAGTTTGTAATATTCCTGTTAGTAACATTATATTTACAGTATACACTTTGTTTGTTTTTCTGTGAATTTCAGATATTGCAGTCCCTTTGTGTTATGTCATGATGCAGTTTCCAAAAATTATTTTCATGTAGTTGGGCCACGTGCCCCAAATTTTAGGACATTTGCATAGTTTTAATCTTTTTTTTCCATATTTGCTAATAGATAAACTACAAAAGAAGCATCGATTTGGGAGTATTTACTGAACACCTGGTTGTGTGCTGTGCCAATTATTCACCTGTTATGAGCATTTATTTTCCTAAATGGAAGAAGTACCTGTTAATAAAAATGACAAAAAAAAATTTTTCCCACAGTAATCTTGGTGGGCTTTCCGAATTTTACTCTTCGTAAAATTTCGTTTCTAACGATACCAAATTTGTTAATCGAGCAATTTCTTCTAGATTGATCCTTTTTCTGCCGGCATAATATGTATTTCCATGGAAACTGTTGTGCTGTTTTGATAGAAGTAGCACCTTCGCTTAAGACATTCTCAAGGACCGCAAGCCTGAGGCTCATTTTGTACAGACACTTAGATTCCACAAAATCTTTTATTCATCAAGTTTCCATCTTTTTCTGCTTTCTTGTGGAATCCTATGCCTTCTAACTATTTTCCTTCATATTACGCTCTCCAATCATTTAAAGCTAACGCTAACCAATATTTTTTTCAGTCAGTGTAAAATCTACTTTATCTTTCTTGTTTTTGCTTTTAGTTGTGGCTTTTAGTTTTATGTAAAGTGACTTAGCTATTTAAAAAATAATATACTGCTGTTTGGATATATACTTTCCTGGCACCAAGCCGCAAGGGAAAATTAACTCTACTCAATTAAAAATCCATTTTCAGCGCAATGCTTCTGAAGCCCAAACAATATGGAAATAGTTGCCAGGGGCTACAAAAATTTTAAATTGGTTTAACCAATGGATATCTTTATGCATAAATAAACTGGAATAACTAAAAAATTGATTCTAGTTGGTATTTATAGCTTTACTTCAAGTTTTTAAAAAAAATAGTGGGCAACGAATAGCTAAATCCTGCATCTTATGCCTTAGGGAAAAAACGGAAATATTACAATTAAGAGGAGAAGATCTCCAAAATAAGGGAAACGAATTAGTTTCGAAATGTAGACATTTACATAAAATATTATGAAACAGAATACAATTGGATAGATATAAATTACAGTTCTGAAAGTATATATTCCTGGACGTTTTTTGAGTTTATATTTTGGTCATATTCATTTGTACTTTCTTTATTATAGTTTTTATGGCTTATTTATTTTTACGGTTTCTGGGAAAGTCAAAACAAGACATTTTAGTTTTACTTTGTATTAAGAGCTGAAATTTTCAGGAATTCTTTGTCATATATTTCATTTAACACGTAGGATCTTTTTTACTATGTGCCTCGTCCAAGTTATGTGCCTCGTCCAAGTTATGGCGTTTCTAACATGGATAGTGGTTTTTTTGTGAGCTATATTACCTTCTCTAGTAAAAATATTATAGCTCATTCAGTTTAAAAATTTTTTAGAAATTCTTCAAGTGGATTAAAATAAGATTTAACACAATTGAGTAGTTTCAGGTTATATATCTTAGCCAAGCCCTGTTTATCATGTTATGATATTGAATAGTTTTATCCGTAAATTACACTATTTTTCCCTGAAAAAATTAAAAGAGGATATTTGGTCTAAATATTCATATTATATTGTATAGTATCATATTAACCAATAAAAAGCTTTGTTGAAGTGATTTTGTTTATTTACTGGTGTACCACCTTAAATTGTCCATCAGATAGTTGACCGTTCACTATTCGATGAACGTTCCAGTTTGTAGTCGTGAAGAAATTTTCTTTTATCTTACTTCACCATAGCTTTTAACAATTCCTGTTAAATTTTCAATATTTGGCATCATATAAAACTGGTAGTAAAAAGTAGATTCTGCTTTATCCAATGTTCTAGAAAATGTTGACATCTAGTCGAGGCTTTTGCTAATGACAATTATAGCTTACAGTAAAGGAAGTGCTGAACCAAAGTGATCGTTTCACAAGCGAGTCATTAAAAACTGGATTCACGCCTTAGATAGGTACCTGGATTTATCTTTCTTCAGTTGATATTTTTGGGCTGTTGGACAATAGCACATACTTTTAAAAATGAAGGCGTGTTATTGCACGATCGATATATAAGATGACCTTCAATCATGTGCAGATACTACCTGATCTCTGCATCTAACATCGATAGAAATGTCGTGAAGTAAAACTGTTTGTTTACTGTTAGTAATCATATAAAAAGCTTCTTCAAGACGTTCTTTTTTTCCTCTTCGTCAGCAGTTATATATCTCTTAAAATCGCTGCTAATTCTATCCTTTTTTGGGGTTTTCCAGCTTGATTTCAGTTCAGGGCAGTCTTATAAATCTTTATAAATGTCAATTGTCCTTTTGTAAAGGGTGCAGAGACTTTATGAGGCTTATCAGGCACCCTTCTGATCAATAACTCAAACCTATCATCCTTCAACCAGTCTTCTTGAAAATCCTATCAAGTATCAAAATAGCTCCAAAACCGGCACTAACAATACAATAAAAAATAAAGCCAAAAAAAAAAAAATTGATTTTATGGAATCTAGGATGGCTTCACCCTGGGAAATATGTACTGAAACATTTGATACAAATAGCCAGTTGGAAACTATTTGCGAGCTAATAAAAAAAAAAAAAAAAAAAAAAAAAAAAAAAATGTTTTGAAAGCAACAATCTCAGTGTAGATAAACTTTTAGAATAAATGATTAGCCACTATTAAGCAATAAAAACTGAATTTTATCAATATCTGTTGATTGTGTTCGATTATGAACATTTTTAATTCGGAAGGTCTCAATGATCTTATCATCGAATAATATCAGTAGCTCAATTTAAAGCTCTCATTTGTGCTACGGCAGCAATCGATAAAGAAATTTTTTGTTTTTTGCTCATGAGTGGGTTTGAACGCACGACATTTTCCATTATAATGCACTAAAATCGGAAAATGTGCTACGGCTAGGCCACGCTGCCTTCTTGCAAAAAATGAACCCAAGTGAATCGGCTAAACTGTCATGCAATTGACTTATTAGTTCCAAAATGTGACCCTAGAAGTACCATAACAGTATTACCATTGTGTTAAAGTCTAATGACACGCCTTTCACTTTGTTAATGCCTAGTGATACGCCTGTAACAGCCATTCAGAATTATGTCTAAAATTTGAAAAATAAAACATTTAGAGAAATATAACGATCACATAAATTATAAATGTTAAATTTGACTCTGTCTAAAAGCCAATAAAATGGTACGAAGTTTTCTCTTCCATTTCCTCTATTTGTCAATTTCTCAGAAACTATTACGAAGATAGATTAAAACATAGTTATAAACTATCTAAAAATCGATTTGTGCTAATGCGGAATAGATACCATTAAGGTTACATTTACGATATTCAAATAATCAGATTATAAACTCATACTTATATGTTCCGTATCTTGCTTTAAAGCGTCAGCAAAATTTAATATACAAATTTTTAAGCGGTATTTGAGAAGTAGAAAAGGAATAAAAATGAGATCGTAATAATAACTAGTAAAGCAAAAGTTTTAACAGAAATTAGAAAAAAAAAAAAAAAAAATCTTAAGAGATACCTGCGTCATTCACACTGGCCTAGAATTCAGGGTTTATCCAGTATATACATATGATAAAATCAAAAACAAATAACACACTATTTAAATATTTTATTGAGATTAGATAGATTTTAAAAATTATAACAAATATTATAATAAATAATTATATATATATATATATATATATATATATAAATATATATATATGCAAACATAAATAAAATATATTTCAAAAATAACATCCATTCCTAAAACAATATATATATATATATATACAAACATTAACGAAATATAAACTATATTTTCAAATTTTAAGCCAAGGTATAATGCATATTCATACCTTTATGAAATTCAACTCATTATTTATGAAATAACAATCGGACTTGATGTGTTAGCAGATACTTTAGACAAAGCTTTGTCATTATCACCACAACAAACCACCTTTGTGTTTGGTGGTTATATCAATAATGCATAAAATTAAAATATGGATTATCTTCAAGTGTATATCAGCGTTATCTGTCATACTTAAGAATGTGAAATAGGAACATAAAATGCTGATTTGGACCAATAGATTCTTGACTAAAATTTTATTATTTTGACTAAAATCTTAATTTTTTTTTAGGGAAGGCTTCAACTTACTCTTGCATCAAACTTCCAAATTAATATTTATATCAGTAAAATCCTAGACCTTATATTTGGAATATATGATGGATTCCAAACGAAGTTTATAAAGTTGGGTATTAGGGATGGCTAAATAACGCTGTGCTTTATTCGAAACTTTTTTCGATTAATTAACATTTTCCACAAACTGTATCTTGAACAGCTTCTGAGCCCCACGTAACTACGCCGTATTTTTCTTCCAGAGCTTGCTTTAATCGCAGCCCATGTTCATGGTCTCGCACTTCAACTATTGCTTTGCTCTATAATCAAAACATTAATGAATTGATAGCCAGACCATTTGACGTTATCAAACAAACACTTAGTGACTAATGGAACCTGAAAACCTTCTGCAACAAAAAGATTTTCAATAAAAAAAATTGTCTTTTTGTCCGAAACATCTGAAATAATCTCCTAACATCGTACAAAATTTAGACAGTAAATGGGAAAAACATAATAAAAATTTTCAATTAACCCGCTCAGGGCCTATTAAGCCGAAGAAAATGTTTGGAATGGTCCACGCACTATAATCTCATCAGTAATATCTGAAGATAAAATTAACAAAAATCAAAAAACCATAAATCTAGACTAAATTTGTCCCGCTTATTTACCTGAGGCTTTACAAAATATATCGTATTAACGCGTGCGTATAAAGAGTCGCTGATATTATGTCTCTAGAAAAATAAAATTTGAAATTTTAATTAGTTTTTCTTAAAAATCACAAAAGTAAAAATCAAAGGTAAAGCTCCACATAAGGTTTTTTATCTAAATATCTAATTTACAGACCAAATTTCATCATAAAAGACCTTAGCTTTTTATTGTTAGCTTTTAGGAACTTTTTAACACTTTTGCATATATAAGAGCGAGTGTGTGTGTTAGTTTCAAAAACCTATCATAAACCCTAGATTATTGGAATTTCAAATTTTTATTGTGCATACGAATGTTTCTTGCTAATTCAAGCTTGTCTTAAAACTGATACACAAAATTATCTAACATTGCATGCAGTGTTTAGTTGTGTCTATTGTTGGATAACATCTAAACAACGAGTAAAAATTAAAACAAGAAAGAATAAAAGAGTTACAGATTTCTCTAAGAATATTAATTTTGATAGACTTGAACAATCGATTCATTCGGTGACACCTCTAAACTTTGAAACTTAGAGAAACGAATTACCATTCAGCTGCCATTTATCTTTTGTTGTAAGCAGCCACACAAATACCTCATAAATAATTTTTTCGAAATAAAATTTTGCAATATTTCTCGGAGGCTGATATTAATTAACTCCCGTTTCAGTGTTAAATTAATTAACCCCCGTTTCAGTGTTAAATTAATTAATCCCGTTTTAGTGTTAAATTAATTAACTCCCGTTTCAGTGTTAAATTAATTAACCCTGTTTCAGTGTTAAATTAATTAACTCCTGTGTCAGTGTTAAATTAATTAACTCCCGTTTCAGTGCTAAATTAATTAACCCCCGTTTCAGTGTTAAATTAATTAACTACTTCCGTTTCAGTGTTTTAACTTGCAATCTTGCATGAGTAATAATATTATCTATTCTTAGCCTGATGACGAGTAAAACCTTGGGTTCAACCTTACTGATGGTAAAATGTGCAACTTGGTGACACTCCTAAAGTGACAATTTAATTACAAACAAACTAAACAATAGTTAGATATAAAAATGAGACAATATAATTAATGAAAAACAAACCCGAACACTGTATACACTTGCTTGCATCCACGCCCTTTCATGGAAAATGTCTTTAATACTAAAAAGAAAAGCTTTGATAAAACATGACGAGATTAGAATTATTTATTTAGAGGATTGTCAGGGGATGTTGGACGGAAATGTTATGTAATTGGTTCCCAAGACTTTGCTCGATTAGATTTAAGAAGTCAAGGTAATTGACAAATTTTTATCTTAAATGGAAAATCAAAAAAAAAAAAAAAAAAAAAAATAAAATAAAAAAATAACGCATTGAACTGATTTCAATGAAATTTTGCTGTTTTTAGGACTAAAATTACTTTGGACACATGCAGATCAGTACCAAAAAACCAAATTACTACTCTTGGACACATGTCAGCCAGTACCAAAAGACCATATTAAGACCAAATTACTACATTTGGTCAACTGCGGACCAGTACTAAAAGACCAAATTACTACATTTGAACACATTCCGGCCAGTATCAAAAGACCAAATTTATTTCCAAAAATCAAAAACTATCAGTGTTTTTCATTATGGCTTTTTGCAAAATTCTAGAAAAAAAATGAATGAACATGGGTGATAAAACTGGTTTTGTTAGTCCACATTATTAGTTTTGTTTATTAGTTGGTTTTGTCCACAAAGATCAAAAAATATAAAGTTAAATGTAAAGTTTTGCTTGCTATAAGTTTTTAAATGTTTTAAAAATGGAAGCAAAGTAAGAAGTAAGAATTACTAGAAATCATGTATGTATGCATGCGTGTATGTATGTATGCGTGTATGCATGTATGTGTGTGTGTGTGTTTATGTATGTATGCATGTATGTATGCATGCATTCATGTATGCATACCT
>JAUZNK010004379.1:0-10454 GCA_035046665.1 Euphysa ruthae | reverse complement strand
TCGTTATTGTTATTACTTGTATTTGTTTGTTGTTGTTTGATATGGCAGTATGTCATATGCCTGACGAAGATGTAATAATCAAAAATTTGCAATAAAAAAAATGTGCTTGTACTACCATGACTATACTAGAAAAGCTGATATTGCTTACCTCCAGAAATGTAAATCCAGCCCCTCGCATTTAGGGCCACACTTCAAACATTTTGCCCCAGAGTCCCTCTCATGAGCCAACTTATGCTGCAAAATATAAATAAAATATTAAGCAACATTTTAAACAAGAAAAGTGCTAGTGTCTAATGGACCCCTAGATAACTAATAAATATTCAAATAAAAATAAAAAATTGAAGATAAAAGAAAATTCCTATCACAAAACCATACAAAAATCTTATTTTTATAACAAATATGACTATTGCTTTGAGTAGCATTTTTCGTGCATTGATGTTGTTTGGTACAGTTATTAAATTTACATTTAAATTCACCAATTATTATAGAAGAGCAATCTATATAAGGAATACAATACACTGTGTTGTTTTTTGTTCAGATTAAGAGGTTCTTTTGGATGAGAGAGTAGTTTAACAAGAATAAGGTATGAGTAGAAGGTAGTTCAAATATTATTTAAAAGTTTCACAAAACTTTGGGATATGGGAAAGGTTTATAGAGCAAATAGGATTGGTTTTATTTTGAACTTCAATGAAATTTGTGGTATAAAGTTTCTGCTTTTTGTGTGCAATAAAATCTTTATTACAGTTGTTTGTTTTTAGTTGGTACACAGGTTTTCAATTAGTGTATATATATAGTTTATAAGTTCATCGTGACCAACAAAGCATAATTCAGCAGTTATGCAAAACATTTTATCACAATTTTTTTGAAGAGGTCCAATGTCGTCATGACAAAGAAATCGGAACAAGTCAAAGGAAGTTTACAGAGATGTAAATACAAATCCTCATTACTTAATGGGTAGGAAACGCATGGCAAACACTGTGTGGCCCAGAATACAACAATTTAGGTCCCCTTGCTGGGAAAAAGCGGCTGTTTGATGACAGCTGACGGATCTGAGGATTAAAAAACTATCCCCACCCCCCCACCCCCACTCATGTTCTTACCAACCTGTTAGGCAGAAATGTTGAAGTCCAGAATCAAAAAATATTTCAAGTTATTGCTGGAAGAATTGCAAATAATTTCCAGGGTAGCAAGTTTCCTATGGAGTTGGTAATATCTTTTCCAGTGCTTTGGCACAAACAGAGGAAGGGTTTTTTCCAAATTGTTAACAGTACATTTATCTGCTTGGTATCGTTTTGAATTTCCTGCAAAAACTTTAACTATTCTATTATAACCACTGCCAAGTTAAAGTTACTTTTACCATTAATTTAACATCAATTTAGACAACTTAAATTGACTCTAGACCTTACCCAGTGGTCCAATGCTAATGGTGATGAAAAGATTCGTTGGTAAAGCTGAGTCAACACTCAAAGCCCTTTTTGGCCTTTTTCTGTAATATTTCTTTTATAAATTGAACTATGTTTAGCTACCCGTGTAAAAATCTTGGTTTGTTGGTGATAACCCAGACCTTCTTAAGGGAGCATATACTGTTAGAGTTAAACGTCAATTCTACATTGATGCCAGGTTTAAAAAACTTTACCTTCTTATTTACGTTAAATAGTTTTAGCTATACCTGTAGAGATACTTAATTATAGAAGATATGATTTACCCTCGCTCTACTAACCTCTAATAATAATTCATGCAGCGTTATCCAGCAGCAGATTCGACTTTTTGTGTGAGGAATTAATAGCTTCAAAATTACTAATATCAAATGCTGCAAATGTAATTGTAAAAAGTCTACTCTAATACTATTACTGTACGAGAAGGATTTTTACAATTACAGTATTACTAGGTCATTTTTATTCAGCAATATTAATAGAAGTATTAGGCCTATGGAAGATAAGAAAAATTATTAAATCAAATAAAATGGCTGCT
The DNA here is from genome assembly GCA_035046665.1 of Euphysa ruthae. NCBI lineage: Eukaryota > Metazoa > Cnidaria > Hydrozoa > Anthoathecata > Corymorphidae > Euphysa > Euphysa ruthae. Next base: position 8,483 of record JAUZNK010004379.1, on the reverse strand, counting down.
CTGATCGATAACGATCCCATCGCAACTTTGAATACATTATATTATATAAAATTTTTTTTTTTAAAACAATAAAATCATAACGTTTTTACCCCAACTTCACGATTTCTAATCAACTCTTTTCCATTTACGATTTGTACTTCCGTAATGGCAGCCATGTTAGTGTCTTTATTTGAAAGTTCCCAAAGAGATAAATGTAAACAATATTACGATGAAGAAAAAGTATAATTTAATTAAATATATTATAGTATCAAATTTCAGCATTGACTATTTTAATTGATTGTCGCCACAAGTCGTTATGTCAAGTTACGAACGGTGTATTTTGTCGATTAATGAATCATTTCATCTTGCCGCGTTTACGTTGTACACAGCCTGAAATGTTTTATTATTTTTGTTCTCATTCTCATTAAAAAAATCGTCAATAATCATTCTTTGGAATTAAAAGTTTACCATATATTGATAGTTGCGATAACGTAATTTGTACGAATATGTATGTAGTAATGAGAATGACGAAAACAAATATTTGTCAAACTTATAAATCTTTTTAAAATGTTGTAAAACTGATCAAATTATGTAGTTTTAACTGTATGATAAACAATAAAGGAATTTTTTTTGAGAATTTCACAAAAATATTTTTTGTTTTTTTAAAAATATTTCTCACCCACCATCAGTATTTTCAAAGCCAAAATTAGGCTCTATCAAAACAAATAACAAGGAAACATTAATAAGAAAAAAATTTAATTATGCTCTAAATTATTTTTCCAAATCGAATTCATCTTTTAAAACAACTATATCGGTAGCAATAAAATGGGAATAATTTGGATAAATAAGTCGACATTAAACCTTACATTTGGATTACGCTCATGTGTTGTGGAAGAGAATCTGTTCGATAGGTGATGTTGTGGTATGACACGCTTAAACTATTATTCAGACTATTATTACGATTTCAACTTATACATTCTGAAATGTTTTTTCGCAGATAAAACAGGGTTTTAAATTGTTAGAATAGTTATTTTTTTAGAAACTAACATTTTTACGTAGTCATTATTAAAATTTAATAGTTTTAATTATCATTGATCACACATAGTTTAACGGACTTTTTTATACTATAAGGATTTTAAAATATAATTAAAAACTTAACATTTTGATCGAGCAGGGAGAAAAAACGGAGTACGATTCTCACGTTTTTACATTGAAATCAACCTGAGTCATACCCCATCTAGAAAATCGTAATAGCTGAGTTTTGCTCGTCAAAACCCTTGGTCTGTTTATTTTCGATTACCGGACTGGCGTATTCTCAAAAAAATGAATTAGAATTAGGCCTCCACAGAAGAATTGTTGGCATGTAGTCATACAGATCAAAAGATCCCTCCTATGACCATCTAACTTCATAGAAGAAAAATGAAATTAGTGGATTTGCAAAAAAGTAGAAAAAAACCTGTTTTTAAGCCCAATTTCATTCTAAGATGAATTTTCCAAAAAAATCGGGCTTCATCACATTCTAACCTTTATTGATATCTTACACATTTTAGCCTTTGTTGAAATCTTGCACATTCTAGCCCTTATTTAAATCTTACACCATGCAGAAAATCAGAAAAAAATAATAAATTGATTTCGAGAAAAACTGTAATAGACACACAGACACAATGAACGAAGTGAATCTATAGGTCCCTTAACGCCTAATCCTAAAAATATGATAGATAAAATGTGTTATGATAACAATGTATAAATTACATAATAATAGTGCAGCCGATATAGCTAGGTAATGAAAAAAATGGACAAGCCTGAAAGGTTGGAACTTTCGTTTAGTAAGTATAACAAAATCCATTGCAAATTTTGATTAGGTTTTCCAGTTAATGACAATTCTATTATGGTAAATCCTCTGATAAACGCTCAGGGCACTTATTATAGGAAAAAAATTATATCATGCTAAGGAATTTGCTTTTCATAACTTCATTATTTTGCATACCGCTCCATGGGAGGTGTTAGGTAAATCAGATTCAACCTTTTGGTGTGACGTACCCATATATCTCAAGTTGATATGCTTTAAGTTCCTTTTAAGAGGAGATGTTTTTAATTTTCAGGAATTTATTTGCAGTGTGTGGCATACGTGTGATGGGCATTTAGCATTTCAGATAATAGGTACCTGAGACTTCTTTATATGCTATCACTAAAATTATTATACAAAGTATGGTAATCCAGTAAAAACTTCAACTCATCTTTTTAACTATTCATGTTTTTAGTTACCTGCAAGAAGAATCATTTTTCTTTTGTTTGGTGATTTAGAACTAATTGAGCGAAGATGTTTCAATGAGCTGTGTTAGAGTGTTCATGTTATGTTAGTCAAATTAAAGAAACGTGTCCTCAAATGAAACTCCGTTTAAACAAGGGTGCATAAGATAATTATTTGCTCTAATTTACGCTTCACCATATGTAGCCCTTCCTACTCCCCGAACACAGCAAAAATAAGGAAAACCTAGCAATTGTTCACTGGTAAAAATATACCTACGTCTATTTCGCTTTTTGCATCAATGATTCTTGGCATTTTCACTTCAGTAATGTGCTTTCCTTTATACTATGATAAAAAAAACAAAAAATGATTAATTTCACTTTATTCTGTTATAAACGAAATTGCTTGCAGAAAAATGCGGAATTATAGCATGTATGATACATTGCATTATACGGAAATAACTTAATAGCAACTTAAAAATATTTTTTTTTGAATGTCAGTTTATGGCATTAAGGTGAAAAATCGTGCTTCTGTGTTAAAGAAGATGAACCAGTTCCACTCCTTGGGCATTTTCCCCACCTTACAGACTTGATACCATTTGATTTATTTAGAAACTGTGAGCTATATTCGATTTAAAAATAATCGTAATTTTCGTGTAAGTGACAATGACTTATATCAATTTCTCGGCTTGATATTAATTACTGGCTACCATAAATTTTCCAGAGAAAAGTATTACTGGTGAGCAAAACCATTATTAAGTTTTTAATTGTATCACTCTTGCAATGAGCTGTGACATATCTCAAGAAATAGGTATATCTGGCAGATAATGAAAACTTCAACAGAAAGTATGACAGCCAAGGTGGATCCTATTTTTCAATAACTTTTGAAAAATTGCCAGCAGTTTGGAATGTTTGAAAACTACTATCACTTGATGGAGGCATGGTTCCCTATCGCAGACATTTTTCAATAAAATAATATTTTCGAAAAAAACCTATATATTTTGGATAAAAATACTAGTTTTTATGTAGAACAAATGGGTATCATATAAGTTTGAGTTGTATGACGGCAAAGATGAGCGACGAAAAAACCCCTAGGCACTTCCGTATTAACAATAAATTTCCAAGTATTATTAAAAATAACAAAAACATGTCCTCACTTTGATATTTTTTCACCAGCTATTCTTTACCGGTGAACCTTCTAGAAAAAAATCTGAGGGAAATAGGAAAAGTGCGGTTAAATTGTACAATATCTTTCTCTCTCGTTGTTACAAAGAAACATGAGCGGGCTTCTTTTGATTAGAAAAGTTACAAAACAGTCCTTTTCGTTCAATAGAAGGATAATTCTATTGTTACTATCAGTAATAACTTTAACAAAGTCTAACTAGTTAATAAAGTCTCAAGATGGGTGAAAAAAAGGGAAAGTATCTGTCGTCCAACCAAAAGTTATTTTTGAGTACAACAAATGAATAGGTGGTACCGATATCCATGAGATATTGTTAAGTTTCTGCCTACCAAGTCTAAGTTTAAAGAAATGGTATTTGCTGCCTTAAAACAATAATAATATAATATTAATGTATTTCAAACGTATATTTTTAACGAGTGGCCAACAAACAGCTTTAAGCTGGTATATTTCAGAAAGAGAGAGAGAGAGAGAGAGAGAATGAGAATGTTATATTTAACGTGGGGAACCAACAAATTGCCGAGACAAAACTTCCAGATGGGCCGACGTGGCGGGTCTTGGAGTACTTAGAACGCCCATTTGCGTCTACGAAATTCGCTCAATCAAACAACCCGACTAATTTGAGCTAGCGTGCATTACACAATGAGTTTTGCTCAGAAACTCAGAGATAACATGGAAATAAACTTCCGCCAGAGGTGGGAGTCGAACTCTTAACTTTTCGTTCCGGAGTCAAACGTCCTACCACTATGCCAATTCCGCTTGCTCCCAGTGTTCCCACGGGTTTGATTCTGGTGTACTTAGAGCTCCCATTATCGTACCAAATCAAATCGTATGCTACACACAAGCTGAGTGGGCGATATCTGCACTTGAAACCGGAGCCTTACGGTTAGAAGTCAGATGTCTTACCAACTGAACTATCCGGGTATATTGCTGTGGTGACTGCGATGTATGTACTGAGCAGCTGTCGCGTATTGATTTCCGTGTTGAGGTTGTGGGAATGATGGCACAAACAAACCATAAAGCACAGAGAGGTTGATTAGGTGCTCCAGTTCTTCCAATCCTGGCGCAAGTAAGACTATATGTAGAGAATCACACCTTGGTACCAGCATCTCAGGTTGTTGCATCTATTGCAAAAGTAGAGCTAGATTATGTGTACAAAATGTGATAAAGTTGTACAAAAAGTTTATCTAATGTATATTCCTTCATAAAAATTTCAATAAAGATTGTGTTCAACGTTCAATATTGTTCTTCTTCCTATTTTAATGCCCCAATAACTAAAAAAAAACATCTTTCAAATAATCCCAAAATAAAATTTGCTTCCTTAACTTGCCTTTCACAAAAATATTTACATCGTGGTCCCTTTATATATCACACACACACACAAACACACAAAAAGTTTAGTGATCTCAAACTGGGTCGAGCATCAAATTACAGTTTCAAGATTTAGTCTACTATACCTAATGACATTAAGCCTATATGTTTCTTGTAATGAGGAAGAAGGATTACTTAAAAAAGTAACAACCTATCAATTGGATAGAAAAGTAAGAAAGTGTGCTTTAACACTAAAAAACATCTAGCTCTTGTAAAACTTAGCGACAAGGAAATGTCAATTCTTTGCTGAATTAGTATTTAGTTCTAAAGAGTTGTTTTTTATGGAGTGCACACATACCAGAAACCATATCAAATAACAGCCTGTGCAGTTTATTAATTAATGATAAAGCTAAGGTGAAATAAGTCAGGATTTCCACACTTGGCGCGGACGGAAAGAATCCTCGTATCTACAGTTCAAATTTTGGAACATAGTACTAAATTTAGAGCTTATTATATTAATTTAGACAAATCTGTGTTATTCAAGTATCTTAAAAAAGAGTAACATTTTTGTATTAGTTACAGATTTAGCTGCAATTGCTTTAGCAAATTTCAAAAGACTAATTCTTGACGAATTGTGGATATCACATGGCATTAGCAAGCATCTTCAATATTCGCTTATACAAACCAAACATGCCAAAAGTTAAGCGAATTTATAAACAGGTTAAGGCTTTTCCCCAGTGTGACTTCGTGGTAAATTAACTGTTACCTGACATTGTAACGTTTATCATATGAATTTTTATCGGACCAGTACATGTACCAAAGTAGATAATTTCGGTTGACAGAATACTTCTGAAATGGGCAGCATCTTCTGATCTGTATACTAAGCAGGGTATGCTTGTGACCAAGCTACTCGTCCTAATAGTACTACCCTTACCAACCTATAGGGAATAAAGCAACTAGAGGATCACAGTCTAGAGTACATTACCAGAAGCATCAAATATTTTTCGTGAATTGATAAAATGTGGCTATAGCGAGAAACTTGGATGTCGAGGCCAATATAATAAAAATACAAAGAAGAAACTTTGAAATTTGCAATTGTGAGGAAAGCTGTTAATATCTTTTAAAAGTAATTGTAGATTCTAGGATAAATCCCTTATATGCAATATATTTCCTATGAGATTGTGTTCGTTGTTCATAACTGTCTATGTATAAGTTGCGATGAATAATACATTTTATTTTGGAACATTGGTAGATGTATCGTAACAACTTACTAATAACTTTAAGGCAGTGTGGCCTAGCGGTAGCACATTTTCCGATAATATTGAATTGTAATGGAAAATGTCGTGGGTTCAAATCCACTCGAGAGCGAAAACGAAAAAAAATTTCGTTATCGATTGCTGCCGTAGCATAAATGGGAGCTTTAAATTGAGGCACTGCTCGATTCGATGATAAGATCATTTAGATCTTCTTCCGAATTAAAATGTTCATAATCCAACTCAATCATTCAATCAAACAAAAAAAAAAAAAACTAAACTAAGCGAGATATAATTTCCAAAAAAGTTTCATAATTATAGTAAGATCTACATATTAACCTGGTTAAATCTTAATCTGTTCTGGAAAATCCCATATTTAGTTTGGTAATTACCGAATAAAGCTTGCAAAATAAATTCCTACATAACAGATGTACCCTTATACCAAATTTCATGTTTATCACATAACGTCCACAATCTTTTCACCATTCAGCAGCAATATACGTGAGATTTAAATAAAAATGTAGACTGCCTATTTCAGCCAACTATAGCACTAATAAAGTTTTCTCTTCTCTCAGTGTATTACCCTTAATTTACTTTTGTTTGGAGTTCTGCTTTTATTATTAGTCATCAGGAATATTTAGACTATTTCGTATGTCTGATGAAGATTTGTATTTTGAAATTAAAGTTTAATCTATTTTTATATAAAGGATTAAATAAAACTTTAACCTGAGCCAAAAATGGAATGGGATCCTCCCGAAAAAGTGTAAATTTATTTATCCAAACGGCAATCAAAGGAAAAAATTGATATTTTTAATGTGAATTGTTTCAAGGTAAGAAACTTTTTTGGCAATACCTCTTACCCCAACGCAAAAAGAATTGCCTCTCTCACATTAAAATCCCAAAAACTTGTATAAATATCTTTTCTTTTCACAAAAAATTTTTTTTGTAATTAGATTCATAAGAAATTGGCACTATGCTGTGCTCGATTGACTTGTTTTTCTATTTACAGAAAGCAAAGCTAATTTTGTAAACGTCCTGTAAAATTATTTAATTTGGCCTTATTTTCTGAAAATAAATCTTTTCATCCTTGTATATTTTCCACTGAAATATTTTTTAATGAAAACTATCCATATAGCAATATAACAACTATAATTAAAAACGACCATGAATTGCACACTTTAGACTTGATGTTCTTTTTTCTTTGAGATCAGTCACGGGAGCCAGGAAATAAAGACTAGCGGCAGGTTGTTTTAGGACTTGGTTAACAACAAGAGAAATATGTAATACACTAAGGACATTTTGGTTTAAAACATCACCAATAAAATATTTTAATGCTACAAATATAATACAGTCCGAGGTTTTCTTTATATAAAATATATTATAATCGACCAACTCAGATGAACCACAAGCACAAACACCTATACTCTTCTACAAGAAAGGATTCGTATATCACATCAAAGTTGACTGTATTAAAGTAAATATAGTCACTGACAAACCATATCTGCTTCAGCAAGCCGAATAGCGGAATCATTCGAATTTCGTCAACATTTTTCATTATGGCCCATCACTGCAATATTTGGTTCCATTTATTTGGACCCAGTTTAACTTAAAGACAGTTTGAATTTCAATTCCCGGAAGAAGTCCAAATTCTTTAAATAGATAAAATCCAAATGTAATCAGTCTCTTTCTTTCACCAATTTCAAACGCGAAATTTTCTCTTAGTCGCAAACAAGGCGTGAGAACTTGGTGGATCACTATGCAATCTCCAAATTTGCAAGATTCTTTAAACTGATTTCAAACTGCTAATTATTTTTATTTTTAACATTGTTTGCAGTCAAATTATAATAGTTATGGGCTGCCCCTAAACTGCAGTATGAAAACTTATCAACCCAGCGGGCACAGACGTCCCTAAGACGTTTTATTTAAGTCGGGACGTCACCGATCTGAAAGAGACGTCTTGACGACGTCATGAACATGAAGTCTTTGCGACGTCTTACCTGGGCCATTATTTGGGCTTCAAATTAAAGACATTCATATGACATCGTGTAGAAGTTTTAATAAAGAAGTCAATAAATAAGACCATATGAAATGGCTATCACGGGAATAAATCTTAAAATTTCACTTAATCCCAATTAGGTAAATTTTGGGGAAATTCGAAATTTCCCTACTTGAAGATTTTATATTTAAATTTTCAAACATTTCGATGAATATAAATTTCCATAATTAAGAGATAAAACGCATGTAATGAGTTATAAAATTTTATTGAGCAACGTTTCAGGAGTCATCCTGCTCCTATCATCAGGCTAGTTAGTTTACAACTAAAAATTTAAGGTTTTTATAGGAATAGCGTAGGCTCGAAATCAAGTGTTTTTGAAAGGTGTTAATTAGTTTTTTTAGTAATGAATGTAGACCTTTGCGGACTGACGAGGAATGTTTATATCGGGAAGAGTATACGAAGTTCGATTTATATGATTAGGTTCTTTGACGGAGTAGATAGCTTCTTTAATTTTGCG
>JAUZNK010004378.1:0-10454 GCA_035046665.1 Euphysa ruthae | reverse complement strand
ATGTATATATATTTTTATATACACTATATATATATATATATATATATATATATATTGGTTGGGTGATGATTTATTTTAAAAAACGAGTTCTCACTGAACTTATACACTTTTAAAGTTATGACCAAAGAGACATTTTTTTTTTTTTTTTTGCTTTTAAATGGCTGGTTTACAGCTCATACATTAAAATTTTCCCTGTGGCGCTGAATTTATGTTGTCGGTGACTATTGTCTTCCATAATTCTTGAAGAGTAAAATTATTGAAATCACTACATAATTTCGCAATAACGTCTTTTTCTCAAAAAATGATGGTTTTCCTATTGTCACTGCTTTGCAAAAGCCACAAGCTTTGACTTCCAAACTCGTTTTTTTACATCACCTGATTCATCAGCATTTTTAATATGCATTTCTCTGATTTTACTCTTCGATTTACCACAGTGATCAATTATTTTTGCTAGAGCTTTGCTGCCATAACATGGGGCATAACATGCTGCCTTAACACGGGATCTCACCGAATGTTTCAGGCAACTTTCTAGTGGTAAAATCTGAAAAACATTTCCGATTTCTTTGAAAGTATTATAAAGTTAAGTTTTAAAACTAATTATAAAATAAACAAAGATTTTCTCCTGAAAATTATTGAAAGTTAAAAGTTTTTTGCTCTAAATATGACTTTTGCAGGTCATTACCTGCAAAAGTCATATCTAGTCAAGAGGGTAAGTTCTTTTTGTAGTTAACCGTGGGCAAAATACTTCCATTCATTTTCATATTTGACGAGATTATTTACGCAATGTAAAGTTCTCTAAACATAAGTGGGTATGAGGCAGTTATTTTTCTGGGAACTTTGTTACCATAATACCAGTTATTAGTTACTATAGTTACCAGTGGAAGAATTGCTTTAACTAGTTAAATAATAGCATTACTATAGCATGTTTTCACGTAGAAATATTTTTACGTCATTTCTTTCAGTTTATTATGTTTTTAATTTATTTGAAAGGAATTCTTCTCATCCGAATTCTACATTATATTTTTTGTGATGATGTATAAAAAAAATTTTTGGCTATAACTTTTAATTTTAATTTTAAAAATTTACTTTAGAATTTTACTGAGAAATTTTTTAATGAGACTGAGCGGAATGGTTGAGCTCTTGATGTGTTAATAGGCATGTGGATGTCTACAGCCATTGGGATGTGAAAATATTTAATCAGCCCATCACAGTTACCTGAAAATCAAGCCGATAGAGGAGTCTTGTAGGCTATTCATGAAAGTAATAAGCAGTTGTTATCCATCTTGTTGATGCTAAAAGCTAACAGTTTTTTTAGCAGAGTTTATCCAATTTTGCATTTTTCATGGTTTACTGCCATGGTTTAAGGCACTGTTAGCTGGTCTAATCTGGTCGCTAATTGATAAAAGGTCAGCACCATTTAGCAACTGAGCTGTCCAGGTACATGCTAAATATAAGGTAATTCTCAGGGATCTGAAAAATGGAAAAGCACCCAGACCTACTCTTGTATTCGAAAATTTCCACTTCCATCATTCCCTTTGAAAGCCTCGTAGGTAACATAATAACAAGCAAAGTATTAAGATGAATGACAAGCAAAGTATTAAGATGAATAACAAGCAAAGTATTAAGATGAATGACAAGCAAAGTATTAAGATGAATGAGTTTATTTTTGAAATTTCATTCATGATTAGTTGTTTTTTATACTGGGAATATTTATGACATATTTATGACATATTACATATTACATTTTAGCATGCGCTTGCCCGTTAAACCAAACAAAGGCAAGCATTTGTAATAATAAAAGTGGGGTGTGTCATTGTCTAGACAAATATATTGGAGAAAGATGCAATACTTGTAATAAATGGCTTGAGAACTTTCCTATTTGCCACAGACCAGGTAAGTTTGACCATGTAAGTTTGACCATGTAAGTTCTACCAGGTAAGTTTGACCATGTAAGTTCTACCAGGTAAGTTTGACCATGTAAGTTCAACCAGGCAATTTTGATTTAAATTATTTATATCAACCTTGTAAAGGAATCGGCAAAAAGCTTCTAATTTCAATATTTGCTCTTTGTGAATGTTTTTATTTGTTCAATTTTTTTTTTGTTTAAATAATTTTATGATTTCTTTTTCTTTCTAACTGTTGTGAAAATATTGTTTACAGGTATTTCAGGTAAAAAATTAGAGGGCGTTAAGGAAAGGGCATCATAATGGTTCTTTTTTTGAATTTTAGGATTGTCAAAGGATTGCTCATGACATCTAAGATTTCTCAAGAAAGTATTCTATAAAATTTTTTATTATTTCTGGTTAATTTTGGAATACATTTATTTTATTCATTTTGAAGATTTTATCATTTTTAATGATGGGTTTGGCATGTAAATTTCTTGGAAGGAAACTTTCAGATTTTAGAACTTCACGTGGTTCATCATACTCTATATGAGTTTCTGGTTACATTTGAAATACCACTAGGGTTAAAAATTTTTTTTCCAAAAATGTAACGCCAAATATTTATTTTAATATTTTTGCTTTTAAATACACTCTTTTTTTTTGAACTCAATATTGTGAGGGTATTAATCTGTTTAACCTGGTATGTTGTAACATTTTATTTCTTTGCAATTAAAATTGAATTTTAATTTGGTTGTTAATTTAGGCTGCAAATGTTCGCTTTATGGATCCGTTGATGGGACTTGTAATGATCAACGGAAATGTTTCTGCAAGAGTGGATTCACAGGTTCATCTTGTAGTACGTGTGAGCAAGGATATGCTGTTTACCCAAAATGTGCTGGTAAAAATAACTTTTGCATTGAAAATCTGTAACATTATTTGGATAGGGTAACTGTTTGTATTCATTCAGTATGGCTTCAAATGTAAATTAATTTAAATTTTTAAACAAAGTAAGAAGCCTAAATCATTATTAATTGTTTTGGGTGACATTTTGGGAGACAACATGTTCTTGTCTTAAGACAATTTAAACGTATTAGAAATAATTAAAATTGATTTATTGGATTTTTTTGAGGTGAGTTATTTTATTTAGAAAACATTTGTAAATCCATTTTTACAATTATTTAAGTTGATACTGGGTGTAAAATTGTAACTATAGTAACCATTATTAGAATTTTTTTTGATTGGTTTGGGCAAACTGAAATTTGTGTATTGCGGTGCGGTAAAAGCCATCACCAATATTTTCATGGTTTTAATCCTAGCTCAAATTATGTTTTATTGATTTCTTTTTGATATTTTACCTCTTATTTAGTGGTTCTTACTTAATTCTTATTTTTAAACCTTTCAAATTATAATTTAATAATTTTAGTGTGATTAATTTTTTAATATATTTTTCATTAATCATTTTATGTTCTTTTTTTGGAAGCTAAAAAATTCTAGTATATATATTTTTTTGCCTTTAAAGACGTTTCCATAGAAAAATGATTACTTTCATTAAAATTTTGGGAGTTCTCAATGAATGAATGAATGAGGTTGGGTGTGTGGTGTGACAAAGTCAATTCTTGTCCTTTTCACAGTATAAAGTTTCTGAAGCCAATATTAATAATCTATTGAAAGAAAACCTGGAATGATCTTGCTTTTGTCATGTCATTTAGCATCACTGATAAAACAATAAAAATATCACATTATATTATGAATAACAGTTTCAAATAGATAAATCTTTGTATAAGTCAATATTTCATAAACTGTTTAGCTTAGATAAACTTTCACAAGCCTTTATAAAAAAATGATGTGGGCTATGTAAATATGCTTGACACAAATGATTAAATCTGATGTTTTATTAAACTTGAAAACTGCTGAGAGCATTGTCCTTGGTATCACTCATGAATTAACTAGAGTTTAAAGCTGACACAAGTTCACAATTTTTGTTTCCTGAAAAGCAATAACAGTTGATGAATTAAAAAAAAAGTTTATAACATAAATAAAAATACATTTGATGTCATATTAGTTTATTTTGAATAATATGTATAACAAGCTTGAGGATGAATATTGTTATTATATAGGATTATTTCAAATGTTTCTATGATTTTGTGTGGTTATTTTGGTTTTTGTGATTGGTATTGCTTGCTACATTCACGTCACTTTTATTCTGTGAACATGGAAATTCTTTTGAACGTTATGATATTAGCCTTTGTTTGGAAATTAATTTTAGCCTGCACTTGTAATTCAGAAGGCTCATTGAGTAGAGAGTGCGATCCTACTACAGGCCGCTGTTTGTGCAAGGAAGGATTTAAAGGTGAAAATTGCGACGCTTGTTTGGAACCGGTACAAAAGTTCCCCAACTGTGGGAAAACATGTAAATGTAGTTTGAATGGTACTTTGTGGGACTACAATAGACCTGGACCATGTATTGATAAGGTAAATGCTAGATTCACCTTTGAAATTAGGATAGTTTTCAAAAAAAGGTCAGGATAATAAAAGTTAAAAAATTTATTTAGATAAATGGCATGTTATGAATTAAATAGCACGCCTTTGAGAAACAAACGAAATAGGTTAAAATATTCGGGTAAATTTGTGTTTCGTATTTAAGTTTGCTTAAAACTTTGCATTTTTTTTCTTTTTTTTATTTGTTTTTGTTTTTGTGTGTTATTTTGTTCTTTGGGTTTCAGCTCTCAAGTTGTAAGGCTGGCAGATTTTAAGTTGAATTTCTTAACATTGAGGTAATGTTGATTATGAGTCAATAATACTTAGAGTTTTACAGTTTTCAGAGATATTCGTTCAAAACACCAACTATCGTATTTTTTTAGAATTTTATAGTAAATAAATAATATAAGTGATAAGAATACTTTTGGTATTGCATAATCACACCCAAAACCGTCAAAATTAATTGTCTTCCAACTTTGTATATTTATATTTTTGTATATTTATGGCCTATCATGGTCACACAACTCATGCTTGAAACCATGCTTTCAAACCAGGCTTTGTGTTTATCTATTTACATTAAAAAAACCCATTATTTCATATCACATAATATTTTCATATTTTTAATTAGATACTTTTGTGCTATTTAGTTAATTAGTCTTTGCCTTCGTAAATTTTTGATTCACTGGCAGAATTTGGTAGTGAATGACAGAGGATAAAAAATTGTTTTGCATACAATGACAGTTTAAGCGCAAGGTGTTCGTTTAGGATTGATTGTAAGATTGTATTAGCATGTTTTGGTCACCAAGGCTACTTTTGAACTTTATGTTTCATTGAGAAACTTTTTCCACTAGGCGTGAGAATAAAATAACAAACTATTTTACTGATACATACTGAGACTGACTAGTTGCACATACTATGCATCAAGTAAACCATACAAATAAGCATGTAATATAGTCACAGAGAAACGTACGTAACTTTGCACACAAATGCAGCCCTCTAAATTAGAACCCCTAAAACAGAAGACTTAGTGTGAATAATCACAGCAAAAAATTGAAGACTTAGCATGAAATATCACAGCAAAAAATAAGATACTTGTCATGAGATATAACGACAAAAATGTAATTTAGAGGGTTGTTGATACAATCACGTTATTAAGACAGGGTTCGACGAATAATTGCTATCAAAACTTGAGCTATTTCCTTAATCTATTTAATTGTGTAGAATATTTCAAGCAATTTGTGGTGTTGCTACTATTATTCGTTTTTAAATTTTGATACGAACCCTGTATTAAATTGACCAGTTTGTTCTCATACGCTGATTTATATCACATTCAGAAACGTCGGGTAGCCAAAAACGTCCGTTACCATGGTGCTGTGCTATCTGTTTTCAATGGCAGCAAAAAACCTATACGCTATACGTTTTCTAATACAGACAATCTCGTCTCAATTCTGATTGCCCACTTACAGGGTTCATGCAAGTGTAAATCGCATGTTACTGGGGTCGATTGTGCAAGATGTAAAGAGTCTTATTACAAATTGGAACATGATAATGTGGAGGGATGTACTAATTGTAAATGCTCAGGTACTGGAACTTTTGCAAAACTCTTATCATGTCATAATACTACAGGACAATGTACATGCAAACCAACAGTCACTGGTCGGCAATGTAATCAGTGTAAACCTGGTTTTAGAAGTTTGGATCAATGGAATTTCTTTGGATGTACTGGTAAGTAATTTTTATGAGAGTAAGTCTAACCATAAAAGAGACCATTATAGAAGTTATTCTTCATTTCAATCCATTGAAAAAAATTTTTTATTTACCTAAAATCCTAGTTTTATTCACTTGACACCTTATTCTCAAAAGCAAATGCTGTATGAAATAATTTCTTTAACAATGATTGATTTTAGTTATATTATATTGCATCTATAATAAATTTGATTGATTCAATTGATACATTCAAAAAAAATTTTTTTTTAAGCTTTTAAAAAGTACTATCCATGGAAATTTTGCTATTTTAAATGTATCATCTATTTTTTTTTTTTTTTTTAATTTTGAAAATAATTCTCTTTTTTATCTGTTTTGCTTAGCATGCAACTGCAACATTGGTGGTTCTCATGGAAACAGGTGTTCAGAAAATGGTATCTGTACTTGTAAAGAAAATGTGGAAGGTATGCGGTGTGATAGGTATGCGTTACATTAAATTGTGAATAAAGTGATTGTACTAATGACAATGCCTTCATATACTTAAGAAAGGATATTTTTTTTTTGTTTTTTGTAGTTTCACTTAAGTATTCAAACCCACTTCTCTCTCTCTCCCAAAAAGAAAATTTAAAAATTTTTCAAAAACCCTGATACAAACCTCTCCCACCAGACACGCAGCTTACGGTATCTCTAAACCGATATTTACTTTCAGTCAAGTAATAGATCAAAACCTTTTTTAGTAATGATAGAAAAAGCAGAATGTTTGTGTGCGTGTGTGTGTGTATTTAGACTGTGGAAATAATTTTCAAAGGTTCGAAAGTTATTTGATGGAACAGAGGTCCAAAGCTGTGGCATGGATGGTTCATGATAATGATTTCATTTTTATTTACTTTATTTTTACTTTCTTTAATCTTTGTGCATAATTTTCTTCAAAGTATTTCATAAACCATATACGATATGTCATGCTGCTCATGTCATGTCTTTTCGGTTTATGAGATTTTTATTGGAGTTGAATACCTGATGACCTAAAGACCTAATAACCTAATGTTTGATTGGTTCTGTAGAAAGATAAGGCACAGGACGTGGAAACTTACTTAGTTTTGGGAGTCTTACTAGTGATACAGTGAATTAATGGGATTGTAATATCTCCGCATCTTATATAATCTTAAATTATACCTAAGTCATTAGTGTAACCTAGATGAGGCGCTGTTTTCATTAATTATTTATTTATTATTTACTGATATTTTGATTAAATAGGACAGCACTTTGACAGCCATGGCAATAAAAACAACCCACAGATATTCTAAACTTGGTAATACTTTGACATATGAAAACTTACTTTTTTAAGTCACTGACTTGGGTTTCTTGTTTTCCTGATTTAATCAACACAACTAATATAATAATATTAATTAATTATTTTATTAAAATAATTAAGAAATAGGTTTTTTGAAATGATATTTTAAGATTATTTTTGAAGATTTTCAGCAATCTGCCATCCTTCCGAACATTATGGCAACTGATTACTTCGTATGTATGTGTGTATGTATGTGTGTGCGTGCGTGTGTGTGTGTGTGTGTGAGTGTGCTATTGTGTGCATAATGTAATATAATAATGTACGAAACATATAAGTAAATTTTATTTTTAAAAATTCCTTCTTAAGATTTTTTGGAAATAAATGTACCATATCAAAAAAAATTTTCTATATTCTAAGCGTTATTTTACACCCTGGCTAGACTGAAGTTTTGAATCGGCCGTATCGTATCGTATCATTGAATTTAAATTTTAAATTTTCATTTGCTATTTATTTCCTAGACTTGAACAAGGGAATTTTTTCATGCCAACTTATTTCCATAACAAATTTGAAATTGAAAAAAGTACTGTCAGTGGGAAGGAAGTGATATCGAGATATGATAACGCTGAATTTGTTAACTTTACTGGAAGAGGATATGTTGCCTTCGGTGTAGAACAGGTAAGTGAAGGTTGGTGCCATTATTTAAATTATATCAATTTTTATGTCTTGATGAAAAGAAAAAAAAAGTTAGAAAAATATTAGATTCTGGAAATACCTACGTGTGTCTTAGTTGGACTTTTTTTCAGGTTGTCTATTTACTGAAAAATAAAAACTGTATAAAGATACTTAGAATTGCCATTATATACTATTTACCTGCTAGAACATTTAAAATCTGATGTATTTAGAGACATAATTTTAATGATAAATAAAATACTAAAAACCAATAATAAAAGCCCTCGATGGAAGAGGAAAAAAATATGAAAGTAAGTTACTAAACTTGCTAGTATTTGTCCTTAATGATTTATTCTTTAAATTTGTCGGTGTGATTAACTTAAATTCTCTAGATCTTTGTTGAGGTTTTTCGTTTTGCTATTTCATAAAGATCAACCATATGAAATTATACTTTTGTACTCTATTCAGTATCAGCTGCTACATATAAACACATGTATAAAATTGAGAGGTAAAGTTATAAAAAGAGAATTGATGGCACCCTAATTTGAAAATTTAATTTTCTATTTAGGCCGACATCAAGCTTAAAATTGAAGCGCCGAAAACTCGTAAATACCAAATCTTGGTCCGCTACATTCTAAAAAAAGGTGAAGCTACAACAATGCTTGTTAAACTCACAAGCAAAGGTGAGCCGTTTTTTAAACATAATCATATAGAAAATATTGATGATTGCATAATTTAATTCTGTGTCTGTGTGTATATATTATTTCAAAAGAATTTGAAACTTGTGTCAGTTTCTCAAAGTTGAGTTGACATGTATCCTTTACTATATTATTTTTCTAAAAATCAATTTCAACTCTGGTCTTCACCTATTTTGACATTCTATGTATGTTATGTCAGATATTTTACTCAACGAGTACTTTATCGCTGTTTTTCCAAGAGTGAACACCGTGAAATCTGTCCCTAAAAACCCTCTATTTGCTTAATAAAAATGTTTCAGTGTCATTGAGTTAATTTTTTTGAGGTTTTTATAAAATACATTTGTCTTAAATTAGAAATCAAACCACTTATTATCTGACAGTCTGTTTCTTACTAAATTTTATTAATTACTTTGTTTTAGATTATGCTTTAAATGATTAGATTATTTATTATTTTGAAATTATTTCTAGATAAAGAATTAAGTTATGCTGCTACCGTGAAATACATCTTAAGCACTGCTCCTGCTTATGCGTCTTTATTGACAAGTGATAGGAAGAAAGAATTTATTTTAACTGCTGACACTTGGATTATTGATATGACTTGTAGTTCTTCCAATCTGTTAATTGTAAGTGAGTCATAAGTCATAAAAAAAGTATGCGGAATCCTTTTTTTACATTAAGTGAATAGCAGTTGTAGTTATTGATTCTTTTAATAAATTTTTTAGTATGGAGCATAGTATTCCTATATATCGTCATAGTATTCCTATATCAAAGATCAGATTAACTTTTTGAAAATGACTTATGCTATGTAATCCCTTCCATCCCCTTCCCCACTTCCTTTCCTTCCCAACATAACCCATCATGGTTGGGCTGCACGGAGAAAAAATTTTAAATTCACTATTCCTAGAATGGCTGTTTCTGGCGTCTTCCAATGCATTTTAATAGCCAAGATATACACGCATTAGCAAGCAGCCATGTGCAAATGTTACCATTTTTGTTTTTAAATTAAGCAGGGCTGCAAATAAGCGTCTGTCAATGGTCAATGTATTATTGGTTTGTCTGTTTCAAATCTTTTTTTCTCGGACATCCTGTCCGTGAGAAGTAAAGATGAGAGAACTCACTTAAAAAATGATACAAGTGACAAATAAATAAAAGATCAAAATTTGACTCTTCCTACATTTTAATAAAATAGCAAACGTAAGGTGGCATGTGGATATACAAAAATATTTACTATGATTAAAGATATGATTAAATATTTTACAAAATGCTGATAAAGTGGACTGCGAACTCTTGAAAGTAGAATAAAATCCATATATTCATGCCTTTAATAAAAGCAGAAAATGAGTCTAACTTTATAATTTCGTATATTTAATGCGTATCCAAGGTTACAGTAAAAAGTATATTGTTACAACAGGGTTATCAAAATGAAAAATATTTCCAGGAATGTATTCACTATGTTAGGAAAAGTTAATATTTTGTAAATATCTCAAAACGGATCTTAATTTCATCCATGTATATAAAGTCATTTGGAGTCCCAAAGTTTAGTTTTACTTTTTTTGGGATAGCTTTTCAGATTTTTCTTTATTAATATGACATCCTGCGATATAATTTATTAATATGACATCCTGTGATATAATTTATTAATACGACATCCTGCGATATAATTTATTAATACGACATCCTGCGATATAATTTATTAATACGACATCCTGCGATATAATTTATTAATACGAC
>JAUZNK010004377.1:0-10454 GCA_035046665.1 Euphysa ruthae | reverse complement strand
ACATTGTGAAAAAATTACAGAGCAGTGTTGTGAGTTTTTTGGATTATTCTTTCAGGTTAAATATGTATTAAATTTTCCCAAAATTGAGCAGGACTTAGATGGTTGCTATTCTAAAAATATTGATTTTGAACAATTTCCTTATCTATATTTTATATCTATCTATCTCCGTCGTCTTTCAGGACGCTTCAATTTTATAATAAAATTTATTCCAACATTATATCAGGGCCACGTTGCTTATAGCTTTGGTGTAAATAGTTCAGTTTGAACTTGATTATTAAGGAAGATTCAATTGTTACAAAGAAGATTATAAACATGCTATCGAATGGATTTAAGCCACACACTAGCCATCAACAATCAGCTTAATTCGCTCAGTTTATATGTTGTGTTTCTGTAGCAAGACAAAGGTACCAAGTTAGTTTGGACTTGGCAAAGTTAAAAGTGTAAAATACCAACCGAAGTGATGAAAAAGTTGCTGTCAATTAAGGCTTTCAAATCTGAAGTGATCACAGTTGCAAAATGTATACAAATTTTTGGATGAAGAATTCATTGTATCTCTTAAGTATTCTGAAAAAAAAAAATTGTATTTTGCATTTTGTATGAGGTTAAAAAATAATATTATTTGCCGCATCTGATATTTAGATAATTTACTAGGCCTGGTGCCAAGGAGAAAAATACTTAATTTATCATGTCAGGTGATATGGTAATATTTTATTTTTGAGGTTTTTTGTTTCAAAGGAATATGCTTCTTGTTGGTAATATTCACATGATGCACCAAATGTCATTACATTTGCAGATTGTATTCAGTTTAAAGTTGCCTGGCATTTACAAATGGTATAACTTTGGTAGGTTTAGGAGATGTAGCTGGGCCAAGGAGTTTTGCATTATGAAATGCTTTAATACATTAATATTGAAGTAAATACAGAATGAATAATGAGAAAGTAATATTTTTATTTGAGACTTCATGTTTTTGATTTAAAAATTCCAACTCCGGGTTTAGTAAAAGAAGGCTGACAAATCAATAAAGCATGGTCTCCAAAATTTGATTTGCGCAGACACCTAATCATCAAATTTATGTAAAATGTTTGGAACTAGTCTTTATATATTATTATTATATTAGTACATAAAAGTTTTTGAGGCAGATTTCTCCCACTGAATATAAATACATTTTTCGCATCTTTGCTAGGTCAGTATTTTAGCAGTTAAAGCTTCAGGATTTTCCGCGCTCTCTAATGTTATAGTGGAAGTAGAAATAGTATGAACTGAATTGTAATATTTTCTTGTAATAAATAAAATAAATGATTTTTGTTAGGGCTTTTCAAAAGAGATCAAGCTACCCAGAACTGACTACACTGGTTACATAAAAGATTATGAAGGTGCAACACTTATGCATGTATGCTCTTTTCTGTATAGTTTAAATTTGTAAAAAACCATTTCAGTCATGTCATGATGTATATTTTCCCGCATAAACAAGATAACTTTCCAGGTTTAGTTGGCTGTCAGTTTTGAATTGCTTTTGGTATTTAAGATACGCAAAGATTATCTCAATTACACCAAGTATTCATGGAAGCAGAGGTTTACGCAAAATTCTATGTTGTGGAATTTTGTCTCAGGTTTTGTATTTTTGAGTTGATTTTTTATATTTTTTGTTCGCACCTGGTAAATTTTTACGGCAGTACCCATTTCATCTTCTATGTCTAAGAGTTTGCTCTAAAGTATTTTTTTTACATAACCTTATTTGATTGATTATTTGCTATCAGTTTTAAGTCATAAAAGTTCCCCAAATCAGTGAAATTCAAAGCATTGTTTATATCAGGAATATATTAATTAATTAACAGTATCATTAATTAGCATATATTAATTATGAGAATTAATTAACATATATCAGGATTAATTAACATATATTAACATATATCTTAACCATATCATAACTACCAATTTAATGAGATAATTTAAAAAGGTAGTATTTTTTTTTTTTAGATGATGGAAATTCCGACATTTCACTTTGTAAAAAACGAATTATGATGATATAACTTGACTTCTTTTCACATAAATAACATGTATCAATATTTTTATACTTTTAGTGTCGTTTGAATGCAAAGATACCCTATAGAGAATTTTCACTAGTAATAAAGAAACAAAAAGAGGTAAGGGTCTCACAATCTATAAATATACAGAAGGACTTTATGCTGTAATCAAGGCTGTTTGTGTATAGTGTTTTTGTAACTGCACATACATATTACAACCGCTGTTATCTTAATTAATTGATGATATGTCAGAGTTTTTGGTATGTTATTTCCAAGTCTAACATTTTCAGAAGGAATTATTTTAGTACCTGTGATGGTCTCTTTAAATTTTTATGTACCTTTGTCATTAGGGTCTCTTGAAAATTCTAATGTCTGGTAATATAGATCCTAAATTCTTTAAAACTTGTTAAAAATTTATGCACATTGCTGGTGAGATTCAGAATGATTTTTTTATATATTGTTGAAAAGTTTCTTAAGCCTGCTAAAATTTTCATTTATCCTACTGTAGTTTTGTCTTGTATTATTTCTTTTGAAAAACAACTTTTTGTTGCTTAAAAGATACTTTGGTAAATGTATCTAGAATTCTTTTAGTTTAGAACCACAATAGTTTAGAAAATTATCTTCAAAAAAATGAAAATTGTGGCTAGTAAGGTTTTATTTGGATCATTATATAGCTTTTGTAGTGATTTAAGGTACGGTTATTGTTCTTTGGACCATAAAATGGTTTATGGTGTGTAGTAATGTTCTCCTCATTGTGCTTTGGTTTATTTATTTAAGAAATTGTGTTCTGCTTCTCCTCATTGTGTATATGTATAAGGGTGTCTTCGTATGCTTTTACATAGGGGTAGTTTAAATATTTGTATTATTGGGGAAAGTTTCCGGCAAATACATTTATGTTTGAAAACCAAACTAGACATGTAAAGACATATTAAATTTGTTTTAAGCTTATCTACTTTGAGGTAAACATTATTTTGTGAGTTTCAGTATTTTTGTGTACTTAGCAAATCATACTGTTTGTTTCTTCATAAATTTTAGTTTTTTGGCTGTCCTTTTTAGAAACAATTCAATAGATAAGTCTAATCTTGGTATATATATAATGGAAATCTACTCTAAAACTATGAAGATATGACATTTTTTTTTCAAATATTTTTTTCATTTTTCTCCCATATACTAAAGTTCTGTTGTTTTTAGATTATTCGCCAGTTGATCAAAGAAAAACAAGATGAAATTAAAAAAGTGCATCCCGGCTTGAAATGTTTCAGTGAGGGAGTTCGGGAAATACCCATATCAAGTATTCCAGGGATAGGCAAGTATACCTTTTCCATCCTTTTAAGTTTATCTTTCTAGTTTGTATGGCTCTAAAACATTATACTTTGATTTTATTTAGGAATTTGTGCCATTGATCTTTCGCTTGTAATTTTTAACGGTACAAAATACTCAGCACTCATACTTTGAAGAATATGGCTTCAACTTTTTACTGGGTGCTTTTTTACTGAATGACCATCCAAATTATTTCTTCTTTTCTTCATAATAGAAAAGAGTTTGAATATTTTAATTTTGTATTATTAAAAAAAACCCATAATGTTTAAAGTTGGTTCCAAACTTTTGTGGATATTTGAAAGCTCAAAAACTGAACAAACAATGTCAGTATTAGTCTTTGCTAAGTTTTTTGTTTTTCTTCAAGTTCACTATTACTGTCCAAGAAAAGTTTTGACTTAAATAGCTAAAAAATCTGATTCTTCTATCTGTGGCGGTTTCCCTCTAATAGATAATTAAACATTAAAACTTTGTTATAAATATTATATTAATATTATATTAATGTTCTTGTTTTTTAATTCTTTAGAAGAAACTGGGTGGAAGCAGTTACAAAAGAATAAGTTAGTCCATTTTTATCTTGTTTAAATTGTGCTCTTATTATAATCAAAAAATTTTCACGTAGTAGTTTTTTTAAAATAATATTTATCTGCTCATCTTGGAGCTTGCTCTGTATTTTTAAGAACTTTCTTATTATTCAAAATAGTATGTGTATTTTGTTTATAAAAAAATTTCATTCTACTACTGTGTCATTCTTGCAAAATATCAAAGTTACTATTAAATTTTTCAAAAAGTTAAATTTTGCATTTTCTGTTCTGTGATGTCTATTTTCCTGTATTTAGGTTGCTAAAGTAGATAATTAATGTTGATGATGAAGTTGATTTCCAAATAACTTGATTTTCTGTTTTCCAAACAACTTGCTTTACTTTTTACCAAATAGTCTGAATTTTTTTTTTCCAAAATTCCGTGATTTGATGTTTTCAAATAGCCTGCTTCAGTGTTCATCAAATGACCAGATTTGAAATTTCACAATTAGATTTATTTGACCTAAAATTATTGTTTTTGAGAGTTTAAAACTAAAACCTAAATAAGTTTTATGGAGAAATAGTTATTATCTTTTGTGTCAAAAATTTCCTTTTTTAAAATGTATTTGAATTTGTTTTATTGGACACTTGGAGACGCTGAGAGTGTCTTATAAGTTAGACTGTATTCTTAAGTTCATTTATTTTTCTCCAAAATAATAACTTTTTCATTTATAAACCATTTTTGGCCCTGAACATAGTGGATTATGATAATTTCAAGCTTAAAACAATATTTCTGTCATGAAGTTAGAGGATTGATGGAGTATCCTATGTCATGTTACCTGATATTTTTTGTTTGTTACTTAGTCCTAATATTTTCAAATTTAGTTAAAAATTTTAAATTGTAATTCTCAAGCTCTGATTCCGGCAAAATTTATTAAGGAATATTTTTTGAGCAAGAAAGCATAAAATTCTCACTCATCAAAAAAATGGAAATGTTTTGAACGAATACCTTGTTTTCCAAACAGAGTAATATGTCAAATTTTAACTTAAAGTCCTGGTGAATTAATCGTAGTGCTCATTTTCGGACACATTGCATCAATTTATAGTCTGTTTTCTTACAAAACATCAAAAACGAGATAAGATATATAAGAAGATGTAAGTTTTTTTCCTGGAAATATGTTCATACTTTCCTTAAATCTCTTGAAACATAATATTTTGTTATTCGCTTTAACGCAGAAATTATGGATAGGTTTGAATAATTTAAAACAAAGTTTAAAATCTATAGTTACTCCTGATAGTTCAGATTTTTCATTACTATAAACTTAACGACTTCACCAAATATATAAAACAAACTACTGGTATGATCCTTAATACCTGGGAAGATTATTTGAAATTTGGTATAATTGCCGTCATTGAGTTTTTTAGTCAAAAAAGGTCATTATATCGATCTTGATTATTTCGAAAAATCATATCACAGGTGTGCAGGGTATTGTCATCAGTTCACATGGTTTGTTCCAAGAACAAAAAGAATCTCATTTGTAAAAATATTAATGAGGAACTTTCTAAGGGTTGAGAATTGAGGAACTTCTAATGTGACAGTTAACCATTCACTAAACAAACTTCCTTTGCTCTGTTTCCTCTAAAAAAATTATTTTCTCTACAATTTCAAACTTTCGCAAATTTTCAAGATTTGCCATGAGCAGATCGTGAAGAATGCAAAAGTTAAGCTTTATAGAGGTCAAATAGAAATGTCCGTGTAACTTTTTTTTTTTCCCCAAACAGAGTGTTGAGTCACGAAATCTTTGCGAAATCTACAAGAAGGGTAAAGACTAATGATTTAAAAAAAAATTGTTATATGGCTAAAAATACTTTTTGGAAAGACTTTACAATAATTTTACAGATTGCTTATTTGCTTGTAGTTTTTTTGTCAGTTTTGAACCTTTTATTTTAAATGGTAGAAAATCTAACCCGTTTTAACATGTCTTGAAATCAAAGATAAAAGCATTAATCCAATCAAAGATTAATGACTTTAGTAGCCAAAGCGGAAACCCAACGTTATCTTTTTTAAATTAGATAATGAAATCAAATACTTCATCTGCTGTATATGGCGAAAATCAAACCTATTTCCTTCATGAAGTTTTATTTTAATTTTATTAATCCTTTGATAAAAGAAGATCATTTCTCTTTGCGGGTAACGCTAGCAACATTATTACATTGTAAGTTAAATGCAGGTATTTTTTCTATTTAATGTTGAGATTGAATTTTTATCATTGAAATGAATCGTTTTTTTTTTTGAACATTAAGGTCCATCTCAATTTTTTTATTACTTGATTGACAAAAAAACTTGCTGATTGATACTACCAAAAACATGGTATAATAAAATCGAAATTTGATCCCATCCTCAAATATTCCATGCAGTAGTAAATAGTAGCATTGAACATATTAACAATAAAAAATAGTCATGCTATTTTCGCAAGATCAAAATTTGTAATTATTGAGGGTTTATGCGCAAAAAAACTTTCCTTCTTTAATCTCAATATTATTAATGAAATATAATTTGGCTCTAGGTTAATGCACATAATTTATCTCTATGATTTCAAGCCTAGTTCTTTTCATATCTTTACTTATCTCTTTGTATAGGAAAGGCTTGTTATTACTTTTTACAATTTTTATGCATATTTTTTGAAGAAAAACTGCAAGAACAAAATGGAAACAATTTTCTGAATTATAAAAGTAAAAGTTAAATTCTTTGCAAATTTTTTTAAGCATAAGTCATTCGAGCAGCAATGAATTATAAACTTATCTGGTGATTTCCAAACAGCGAGTTTGATTTAATCAATTAAACACTTAGTTTCATGTTAGATTACTCATAAACATGTATGAGCACCTGCCAAAGGTTCTGGCTACTTGCAACTGGGCATTGAAACTTTTTTCATTAAACTTCATATCTTTGATAGTTTATTGAAAAATATCTACCAGCTTTATGATGTTAGAATATCGTAGAATTTTTACTTATGTTATTTATGCCTATTTACTAGCCCTTCTATGAACGGTTTCTGAAAAAAATAAAGTGATAAAGTTTGTTAGTTCTTATGTATTTTAGTACTTAGCAACCATCACCTACATGTGTTTGTACTAGACTTTATTTTGATATTCCTAATTTTGATTTAGTCGCAATATAGTGTTAGACGATGCTTCCCATCAAGAGGCATTACTTCAAGTTCTTACTGCAGTCAAGGTAATTAAAAATTTTAGTTTATTTTAATTTTTTATCACTTTATTGAAAAACATAGCCTCCATTTTTTTGCAATGTAAAAATCGTAAGTTTATTTACCTTTTCAATAACCACTCAGCTAGAACAACTAATTAGTGTAAATAAAGTTGAAGGCGAGTTTTAGTAGCTGAAAGCCATTAATCTTGTTATGAAAATGCGCTTAATTGTGATTCAAATATATCCCAGGACTTTACTTGGTTAAATGTCGAGTCTGCCAGACATATAGGCATGTTATTTGTTTGGCACCTTAGCAAGTGCAAACCCACTACTACAATATCGGAAATTTTCATTGGAAAGAATTTCCACAGAGATAATAAGTTAAAGCTTTAGGGTTTGTTTTTTATATTTAAAAGGGAAAAAAAAAGTCTGTGCAAATATTCACTAACCATAAATATAGCACTTATTTTATGAAGAAATATTGTTTAGATTAAAAAGAAAAAAAATGTGAAAATCTGCTAGGAAATTATTGCTAAAAGTATAGAAAATACTATCAACTCTCAAGTAAGTTGCCCAATATACATTTCAGTGAAAGTTCCTTGTCTTTAGAATCATGCTAGTGCTTGGCCATTTCTAAAACCTGTTCCACGGAGTGAAGTTCCTGACTATTATGATATCATAAAGTATCCTATGGGTAAGTGATTTGGGCTGTCATAAATGCAGTTTCTAAATTTCTGTTGCACTAATTAATTTGAAAATAATATATATCTGTTATATTGAAATATATATTTAAGCTTAAATGTTTAAAATATGAAAACTGAATCCAAAAATAAGTTTAGCAGCCTCATCTAAGAGGTTGGACGCACACTGCTAAGTAGAGATTTGGTCTCAAACATCACACTACGTCGTTTAAAATGTAATGTGATTCAAGTTTTCATTTTCTATACATTTAGACTTAAATCTAATTGTCTTATTTTTTCCGTATCTGAGTGACAACAGATTCAGAAAGGGCATTTTACCATTCTGTATCATCATGCAATAGACCTTTTCTAGTAGATACCACACGGAAAATGTCAACAATTCTACTATCAAAGGTGCGTAAATCTTGAGCAGGACTGGTTTGTAAAATTCGGTTAATTATTGTATCACCCACTCTTTTTCTAACATTCCTTTTATAGTTTTAAAAACGGAATGCGTGGGAATTTCCAAATATTTATATGGGCGGACATCTATATTTTCTAAATTTAATTTAAGCCATGGCATTAATCTTGTCAGTTTGTGATTTGCATGGTTTAAACTTGAAACTCTTTTCTCCCTCTCTAACATAAATACGTTGTCCATTTGGGAGATGAAATAGAATGTGACATTCATATAAACGCCTATTAATTCTGGTGCGCTTACGTATCTGCAATCTAAACAATTAATTAGTAAGTGCTGCAATGCAACTATCATTAACTGGATGTTGCCTACTATAATTTAGAGCTGATTGCATTAGCATCATAAATATATAATTAACCATAACTTGGTGTTGTGTTATTTTTTGGTCTTAAATTACCAGCACGATGAAAAATTTGGCCACAGAACCTAAAATATTATGGACCATAATTTGGTGGTGATGACAATGACAATGATGCGTTGTAGTTATGAATAAGTTTTAATTTGCAGATCTATCAGCGCTATTGCATTAATTAAATCATACAACTCTGGAGGAAAGAGTGCCAGTGGTTCTAAAATTAACGTTACCTTAAGGCAATATTGCAAATGAGTTACATTAGATTTAAAACATTGCAAAACTTCCATACCTGGTTCATTGCACCTAGGTAAATAGTCATTTATTTCTGCATCATGAACACTGTTATGTGCATGATCTCCATGTCTAGCTTTCTTACAACTTTTTGCTCTTTCATTGTGCCAGCTCTTAATTTGGCAACTTTGTTTTTATTTAGCTATCTTTTTCGTTGATTAGGAGACAAAGCAGGAAGAATGTTGGAAGCTGGAAATAGAATACGGTTAGGGTCATCCATACTCAAACTAAATATAGGAAATCTTTACAAATCTAATCAATAAATAAAACAAATAAATCAAATCTAATATCAAGTTCCTAAATCTTAATATTATTCGCTGACAACATTTGTTTACCATAAAAACATCTTATCGTGTGCATTCGTTCCTTGAATTTTTTTATTTTTGACATTTTATGCGTCCAAAAAAAATTTTCGATTAAAAGATGTGTGAAATATCGTAGGAAATCTATGTGAAACCTATGTGTCTTATTGTAGAGATTTGAAAATGAACTCCTCTGTAATAAAATTGCTGCAAACCTGCTATTCAACGCATTAATGGATGTAAACTATTCTTTCTATTTATATATACTTAAATAGATAATGATGTAATATAGATTATTTTAATCCATTCCTTTGACTTGAAGATGTCCGTTGGGATAGCAACCCACCAATTTTAACGGCCTTTGACTTACTTTAAAAATGGCCGAAGGGCTTTCCCTTGAAAGTATTAATCATAAACTATATATTACTCGAAGGGCAGAAACTTTCATATTTTCGAGATTTTTGGCCATTTTTGCGAAATATTTCTAAACAATAAATTGTTAGTTTTTTCTCGTGAAATTGAGTATAATTACCCAATTCGCGAAAGTTTTTTCATGAGAAAGAAAAATTGTTATTTCTAGTTCATAATATGTTTGAGAGTTTTATTTCTGATTATTTTGATTTGTCGGTCATTTTAAGTGTGTTTTGGTCTGGAAAAAAAAATTTTCGTGGAGAATTTCTTTTATATCTTTTATATTATTTTAATTTCGAAATGTTGATATTTTAGACATTTCAGAAAATTAAATTTGAGCGCATACGTAGTCCAAGTATGTACAATTCAATATTTTTTTTTATTGTAATTCATTATTGCGGGGCTTGACAAATCCTTTTGTCATTATAACATTAACTCGAGCGATGTAGTTTTTACTGAATTTATATCTTGAAGTGCTAGGATCTGTATTTTCAACACATTCTTTTTTTAAAAAGAATAGTTACTTTCGCACCCAAAAGACCCTCTTGAAATCGATCAAAAGAGCAACATCATCTACCGTATTCCATGCCAAAATTGTCCTTCTGTATACATGGGAGAATCCAAAAGATCCATAAAAAGCAGAACTGACGAACACAAACGCGCAGTCAAAGAATATGACACATCTAATGAAATTGCTATACACTCATGGAAAAAAGATCATTCATTTAAATGGGATAACAAATCGATCATCGACTCCAAACCTCGCCTTGTCTCTCGCAAAATTAAAAAGCTATCTACTCCATCAAAGAACCTAATCATATAAATCGAATTTCGTATACTCTTCCCGATATCTGGTTACCCACG
>JAUZNK010004376.1:0-10455 GCA_035046665.1 Euphysa ruthae | reverse complement strand
TCATGACATGCGTTTTATATCTTTTTAATTATTAATGCCTGAGTTGACAAACACAAATATTTTTGAAATTATATGTAACAAATTTGAAATGTTCTACATCATAAAAGTCACTGTAATACTATTCATGAAATATACAAAAAATATTTTTTTAATAAATTTTTTAGGTTGGAAATGAAACTAAAACAAATATCGATGGCTTAAATTAAATATACGTGCCGGCACATAGTCCTCCTGCTCCGACCTACGTTACGTTAAATATTTTACGGAAACAGTAAAAATAATAAAAAATTTATTTGCAAGTGAACAGTATTACCACTCTGAGGGCTACGTCATTCCTTTTCTTACTCTAAACTTACGTCACTGGATGTAAGGTAACAGTATAACCGTTCTCTAAAACCCTAAACTTCTTCAAACAGCTTGCAGCGTAGCTCGCAGCAGGATAACTGTTTACCTTCTTTCTAATAAATACCAATATTTTACGTTTGTTATTTGAATATCTATATTCAGTATTCCTTAAACCAGACGGGATACATTTTTGTATTTAGAAAAAAAGTCCTATCTTCGTAGATTTATGGATCTTATAATATAAGCAATTTCGAGTATTATAAAAAATTTATAACCGTCTACTAGAATTTATAGAAAAATATTGGATTTAGTCCTAAAATTTTTTGTATTAACTATTTGTATTTTTCAGTGATCTTCGGAGCTATTATAATACTTTGTGTTGCCGGATTGCATTGTAAGTATATATTGTTAATATTGATAAAATATTACACAGCTCCTTTATTTAAAATAAAGGGAAAAGTACATTATATATCAGATAATTTGGACCCGGCTTATATCGACTTTTGTTTTTCCGGACAAATTTTTAGATCTAAATAGTCTAATTAAATTTAAGTAAATCTTATATTTTTTCTGTAACTCTGATAAACTAAGCCCTGATAATTCGAAGCATAATAATTTGAACCATGATAATAATGTGAATATACCGTTTATTTTAACAATTTTTTCGGACCTTAGGCTGAAATTTAAAATCTCGTTAATTCGAAATTTGGTGTCTTTGTGATTAAAAAATTAGAAAAATTAAAGATTTTTATTAATGAAGGCAAAATATATATATTTTTTTTTTCAAAATAATGCGTTTCTACTAATTAAAGTGGAATTTAAAATCAATTTAGATAATTTCCATCTCCTTTAAGGCTGACAACTTATTCTATAAGCTCTTATCTTTCATGGGAAGAAAATAGGAAATAGCAAGCTGAAACTTAAGATTGTATCAAATTCATTTCACGATTCTATACCTTAGAAACTCTGCAATATTCGGTTTTAATTTCATTATATCGACTTGATAAAATTTATGTAGGAATTCAGCTTATACTACTTGAGTAAAGTTATTTATTGGTCTTTCCTCCTATAAAAAAAACCAAGCTCATGATGGCTGATCTTTAATTTTAGCATTGTTCAGTGTTTATAAAATTTGCATTCCCAAAAGATTTTAGATGTTTGAATACATTAACCATCGGTTTTGTTAACGGCCTCAATCCTTACAATGCTACTTGTTTACCTCTCATTTTCTGTTCACATTTAAAGTTGTTTATTTCAGTAAGATGTATAGGAAAATCACAAAACATTGTTTGAGCAGGGAAAAATTTTAGATTTTCAAGATAAAGGAAGCAACATTGAACTGCAAAGATTAACTAGCACTTCTTCTAAAAAGTAGGCAAATAATAATCAGGATTTTTTTTCAGGCTATAAATTATATCAAAATTGATATTGTGATATAATTTTTTAATTGATTTTTTTCTTCTTAATTCTGTTAATTCAAACACTTAATGTAACAACAAACAGGACTGTGATTTAAACTGGACCACTGGTTCCTTTCGTATTCGTATTAACGGATGTATTTAATTAGAACTAATTAAAGAAGGTCTGATTGAGTCTCTCCATTAAAGAAAATTCCAAATTTGACGTGTGATGAAAAAAAACTTAGCAAACGGGGTTAACATTAGCTCTTTGATAATCCATGTAAATCTTTTACATATTTAAAATTCTTTAAAACTTAAAATTTATAAAATGATATCAAAAGCACCTTTAGGATTTTAGTTTCAAGAACTAATTAGACAACTGAATTCCACAACAAAAAAAATTTGTGATGAGAAAATTTTAATTTAGATGCTTCATTAGAAGATGAATCTAGGACAAATGACGTTATGAAGAGGTCAAATTCTTTTCGCCATTATTATTACTTTCGTCAATGGGTTCGTTATGATAGGACCAGATATTCTTGTTACAACCATTTTCATGAATGCAGTTGCCCTGCTCTTATTTGTAGAAGAGAAACGAGATGTAAAGGGTGTCGTGCACGACCACGTGTTAATTGGAAGAATGCAAAAAAAGGCGATTGTTCTTGTAATTTTTAATAAATTATTACATAGCTGCAGAATTATTTGCACCAGTTTGTCTAGATATTTTATATAGCTTATGAGAATAATTATGAGAATATTTATGAGAATATTTATGAGAATATTTATGAGATAATTTTAGCGAGCTTTCTATATTTTAGCGAGCTTTCTATATATATATAATATATGTAATATATATATATATATGTATTGTGTAACCATTTACTGCAGTGTTGTGCTTTAAAAAAAAAATATTTAAAACACAATTTTTATCGCAAATTTTGATAATAATCTAGCAACAGGAATTCCCTATGTTTAATGAAAGAAAACGGATTTTTTTAAACTGATTCACATAAAGAAGAACCTATTTTATTCACTTCCTAAATATTTTTAAATTTGAGTTCCAGTTTTTGTGCTTTTACGACGTTCCTATCAGTCAGGAACACTTGAGGTTAAAATTTCTTTTAAATTTGGTTCTTTTAAAAATTAAAAGTTTAAGTTTTTTCCATTTTTACGAAATGCGGCTTTGCTTTCTACCCCTCAAAGTGTACCACAGGTTACTGAACGAAAACTTAAAAAAGAAAGAAAGGAATAAAAAAAAAAATAAAAAAAAAGCGATATTGCACGAATTTGTTTTGATATATGGCTAAAATTTACAATTAAATTTTTGCTGAGCCAGCATAAAATATCGAAAATGGATAAAATTCTAAATAGTGCATGAGCATAGTTTGTTATTAATAAGAAATTTTAGATATGCGATGTCAAAAATGACTTGATGTATATGAATTCCACAGTTAACCATATTAAAACCTACATTATTAATATTTTCAAGGAGGCTAACGACAGATTTTAAGAGATATAATGGTTACGGTTTTGATTTATATATAGATTAAGGTTTACGATGTATACGATGAACTATAAAATTATTTTTTTTGTATAACATGTTCTTTCAATAGATATCATAACCACTGGTTAACATCTCCATACTTTCTATACTTTTATTAACAAATCACTATTTAAAACCCCCTAAAATATCTTAGAAATAAATTTTACTCGAAGCAATAACAAACCGTGAGTACTCAAAAGGTGTGTTCAAAAGATTTATCTATTCTTGTCAGCAGGTAAGAAAAAATGTCAGCCAAAGAAAAGAATTAATGCGCGCTAAATTAGAATACATTTATTATAAATTATTTTAAAAATTCAGTGCGCACTAAAAAATTATAATTTATATAGTTTCATAATTATATGTAGCAAAAAAATTTCAAAGTTCAATACATAAAAAAAACATTTTCAATATCAGTGTAAGACAAAATCTTATTAAATTTATTTGGAATTTGAAATGAATTTCCGGTCTAATAGATTAAAAACAAAACACAAAAGTATATGACTTTTTTTTTTTTTTTTTTGATATATCATGTCCTATTAGCATGAATCTTAGATTGAAACATACAAAAGTAACAAGGCTTGGAATTTTTATTGGTTATGAAATGAATTCATTTAGTCCAGTTGCAAGAAAAAAAAAGGCAAATTCACTAGATAATTTGTCATCATTTGTTTATTTCTCTGGCAGAGTAGAAATAAAAATGTAATCCAATCAGATTACTGAAATACGCATTTTTATCTCTCATTTCTATTGCTGAGTAGGTGTTCCCTTTTGTAGTTGAGAACTCAAAAACAAAGCGAGTATTTTTTGATTTACAAGGAATACGAACCGCAATATTTTTTTATTTCCTATTTGATCTCGGGAATGTTGTTAGACTGCATAATTCTCTAAGATTCTTTCAAAAGATATGTCATTTTTATATTTTTTGATTCTAAGTTAGTTTTTATGGTTGGCTTTGACTTAAATTGTGTGGTGGAAACTCCAACATATAGGTGGTAGCCTTTTAATCTTCTTAGGGCAGATAATGATCTCTCGCTAACCGCAGTAGCAGCAGGTGCAACCAGCAAATGTTTACCCAATCAAAAAAATTTGTAAAAAAACAATTTTTGGTTTTCATTAAACGACCGAATCATGCATAAAAGATGTTTAATTGTAAACTTTTAAATTATTTTACCATTGACGGTATTCAATTGAGTTAAGTTTTCAGATCAAATGGGTCCTTTCATATACTTAACGACCATTATATTCTAGTTTACATAACAAATGACATCCCAAGTAGACTTTTAAAAAGGCACACTGATGATATTGAATGCATTATTGTAAAGATAAATTTGCGAAAATAAAAATGCTTGCTCAGCCGGTACATGGACGTCGTAGTGATGTTTAATCGACGTCACCGTCCCTGGTTTTATCGACGTAGAGATTTCGTCTAATTGATGGCATTTTTCGACATCTAAAATTTGACCTCCATACGACGTGTGAACTTTGACCTCCATAAGGTCTCAATCTGACCGTCAATCATCTTCATTATGGATTACTAAAAATGCAGAGAATAATAAAAGCACGTAGCTTTGTTTCTAGAATTATTTCTGGAGCGAAAAATAGTGTGGTCTGTAAAGAGGTATTACACGTGTTTAAAATAGAGATATTAATTTACTATATATTTTATAAATATATTTTATAAAACAAGACTAACAACAAATAATTTCCTTTTATATAAACGTCCAAAATATAGCTGAGCAAACAGAAAACGTTGATAAAACTACGAAGATATACTATTGAGTATTATAAGATTACTATAACATTCGAAAAGACCACTTCTCATCCTATTACTTGTCTCTTGACTGCTCCGAAATCATCCTTTTCTAACTTTCAATCAATCTCGCTTTAATCCACATAAAAGAAATAAATGCAATAAACTCGTAAATATAACATCATAAATTAGTTTGGCAGCTTCCTCCGCCACCCATGCTTCGTCTTGGAGCGTGCTTCAATCTCGCTTGCACGCTTTCGCGAACTTCCAAAACGGTTGCGTTCGTGATTGAAGTTACGACAGCATCTAAAATATAACAAGTATAACAAATAGTCATTGCATCGCCGTACCGACTTCTATACACATAATAAAAATATGTTAGAAAAAAAAAAAAAAAAGAAAGAAAGGAAAAAAAAATGTTTATTTATTTGTTACCAATTGGGTGTACTTAATGCAAATTATCAATCAATTAAATTTTCGCCCTTTAGATGCAAATAAAGCATTTTTCTATAAAAACAGTGGACACTTAGATGAGAGGTAGGTATTTTAAAACTATGAGGCATATTAATAAAGAAAGCAGTTAAATCAGAGTAGTAATTAATAAAACCGACAAAAAGGGGAATGTTCAGACAATATTTCATTGTTACTTAGAAAAAAAGTTATAATAAAAACAATTTTTTAAAGATATAATAATAATAAATTCAGGATACCATAGCAACATAAAATAAATAAATGTATATAGTAGATACACCACACAACAATACAAGGAGGGTTCAAATAAACAACAGCATAAAATTTACCTATTATAGCATTATAAACCATTGTGCCTTCAAACTCAATCTTGCCGCCACCTCCTTATAGTTTTAGGCTACCCTGTAGACAATTTTGCATCAGCCTAAGATAAGAACCGTAAAAAAACAATTGTAGAAAATGTGATCATATCCAAACTTGTGACTTGTCATTGTGATGTGAAGCCTTGTTTCAACTTCACCTTATAACCTCTTTCAAACGTTTAAGTTAATGTGGTGAAAAAAGAGGTGTTTAATTGCCCCTTGACAAAATGATGTCGTGCGTGTTGTTTATTATCCTATCCATCCGGACACAGTGTGGCATACCCCTGGAAAATTATGTTTAGTGCTTACCAAACCCCATCCCCATATGCATGTCCATTAATTGCTTAAACTGACCTAAAGGTACAAGAAATGTTTGATTGAAAGTGCTGTGAAAACAATTTTAATAAAAAATCTGTGAATTTCTCAAGATAAAAGCATTTTAAACTGACCTTAATATCACTAATCCACCATAACTGATAAGACATTCAAATAAAATTTTCATGTTAGTGCAAATATACTTAAGTACCTCGTCATAATGTTTTTTGATGCGTCCTTCACAACTTTCCCACCAATCTGTTTTAATTGCGTTACATAAAAAAAAAACATAACGAAAGTAATAAAAAGACAAACTGCATTACTATAACAGGTGCCAAAAACACCTCAATGACCACATCTTTATATAATGAGGTTAGGCTGTAAGCAAATGTGCATAAACCTAAGTTCAAAATGTCAAAAAGATACTTAAACAAAATGTTATAATATCCAAACTTGTGGCTCGAAATTGTGAAGTGAAGCCTTGTGTCAATTTCACCTCAATAACCTCTTTCAAATATTTAATGTCGTGAGAAAAGAGGAGTTCAATGTAACAGAAATAGGCATTGTGTGGGTATATTTATGGCATTCACATGGACTTGGGTTTGATAGCTATCATGGGTTTAAAATTAAAAAAAACTTACAAATAAACTGTAAGATACATTATCTTTTAGCGTTTCATCCTGGTCATCTAATTCTAGTGCTTTTGCTGAAATAAGGAAGTTGTGGTGGTAAATTTTTCTCAGTGTTCCGATCGATTAACATCTGTAACTTTGCATTCATTTCGGTCAGCAGCTAGATCACAGTTTTCTGGTATTCTAAATTATTAAATGATGACTATAATCCAACATATTACATGTTGGGCTCTATTTAAAGAATTATTTAAATTATGAAGAATGCTTTGTGTTTAATTGAAAAAACACAAACGGTTTTTGAGTTATAAGTGTATAAAGTATAGTTTAAAATCAAATTTTCATACATGGAAGATTTAAAAATTTTAAACATTTACAACTTAAATATCTACCAAGTCCTGATTTTTATGTTCAAAGTTACTAAAAAACAAGTCTAACCAATCAATTTTTCAAATATTAACTTGCGATCTAATAATAGAAAAATATATACTCAACCAAAAAACTCCTGTAAACAAGTAGAACATTCCATCTCTTACAGAGATCCTAAACTTTGGAACTCTCTAAGTTGTGAATTAAAAGGTGTCAAAAGTCTTAATATCTTCAAAAAAGTATATTGTTTATAATGCACTATAAAATGTCTTTTGTGTCGATTGAGACTTTTTTATGAGCCTATCTTTTAATAACTTAGTATTTACTTTAATCTAATTTTTCTTTCGTCCAGCCCTCCCCTCACTCACCTCCCTCGTTTGTTTATTGCTACTTTTATTATTTTGTTTATATTCTCCTAGATAACTCGTTTAGTCAAAAATAATCCCTTCAACTAAAATTGATACCTTACAAAGGTTTCTATGAAAAGATATTCGGTATTTTATTCGTGACTTATCTTCTAGGTTTCTCTTCCAATTTGAACATAGTCTTTTCATATGAATTAATCTTTACTTAAATTTGAACTTGTGTAATTGTTTGTTTTTAATGATATTTCAAACTTGTTATGATCATGCATGTTTACTTAGTATTTATTAGGGAAAGAAATTGTACTTATGCTTTGTCTTATGTTTGTAAATATATAATACTTACAAAAAATAGAGATCTTCAGAAGTGACAAAATTTTTGTTCTGCACAAAAACTGGAATAATTATAACATATGCAAAATATCTATTTCTATTTGTTGGTTTTCACAAACAAACCGTGTAAACTGGCCATGTAAACTGGCCATATAATGTCTCACCAATTTGACCAATATGAGGTAGCGTTGCATTACGCAATGAGTTTTGCTGAGAAGCTTAGAGATAACTTGGAAATAAATTCCTGCCAGAGGTGGGAGTCGAACTCGTAACCTTCAGCTCCGTAGTCAAATATCCTACCATTGTGCCAGCTCCGCTATAATCTTCACCCTTTAAAACACCTTTTTCAAATATGTGTTTGGAACCATGAACATCAGCTTAAAAAATAGATTCCAAGATAGATATGTATTTGAAAGAAAAATCACTAATTACTTTCAGTTGGTAATGGGTATTTCAGTGTTGTGTCCTTTCTTGAGGAGCTAAATTTCTCCGTTGGTGCTCTTTGCAATGCTGTTTTTACACCAATTCGATGTGTGTCTCGTGAAATCCATTTATTGATTGACCTGGAGAGACAACACGAAAAATATCGATACAAAATACTGACTCCTCATAACTCAGCAAAGAAATGTGTGAATGGGACAATAAATATACTGATTAACTAGATGCGCTCAATGAGCTGAAATTAAATTTGTATTTTTCATGCTTTAAATTTGCGGAATCACATAAATTTAGATCATTTAGGTAATTGAGTTTTTAACTGAATTTTACAGTAGGACTAAGAAGTGTAGGTAATATTAATGAAATAAAAAATATTTTCTAATGATTTTTCGTTTTATTCTGTTAAGAAAAACAGAAAAGTTTCTACTCCTAAAGCAAATATAATGTAAACCACAGAATAAAATATAAGAAAGCTTCTCAAATAGTCACCAACAATCCAGTTAGAAGGGACAACTCCATCAAAACCTTCACCATTTTCCATCCCAACAGCTTTGGCATATGACATCTGTAATAATACTCTTAAATAAAAAATGTAATGGTTTCTTACATGTATTTTACACATTTTTAAATCGAGCATTCTCATTGGTCGCCGCTATGACACCTGCCATAAAAAAAGAACAAAACTTGACAGAACACCAAATATTTAAAAGATTTTCATTGGTTGGTTTTCACAATACTGTTTTTGATTAGTCGCTTTTAAACAGCTAAAAAGTTATAAATATTATAACATAAGTTTTTTTTTACATACTTTCACAAGAAGATTTAGCTCAAATGTTAGAGCGCTGGCTTATCATGTGAGAGGTACAGTGATCGATGCCCCATTCCTCCAATTTTTTTATTTTTTTTATTTTTAAAGATTTTCTTTTTAAATCCACCAATTAGTCAAATCTTGGCGGGTATAAAGCTAGTAGTGCTAGAATAACAACAAAAATAAATATCAAACAAAAACATCGCAAATAAAAATAATCAGAAAGAACGAAAAACCACGTTACCTCACACAAGAGAATCTCAAACTTTTAAAAGAAAGGTGTTGAATAAAATTAAAAAAAAAGACAAATGAGAATTTTAGTAAAAATACAGTGTCATAGAGTTGTGTGAATTGCCAGTTCCTGGTAAACCCATGCAAACAGCAGATAGAAAAAGCTAATAAAAGAACATATTTGTCACCGTATAATACGTAGTGTAATAATCGTTTCCAGCCCCCTTTCCCACTATGTCTAAGTATATTTAAAATAAAAATGCATCTGGTAAAAGCAAGATAAATATTTCTTATTTTAAAAGATGAAAATATTAGTCATGGCCATCAAAAAATTTGTCACAAAACTTAATAAATTAGAATGGACTACATTTTTAGTTTATTGGATGTTCAATATATCTCGGTAGGAATAAAATAGGGAATACCCTATTATTATTTTTAAATAATTTTCCAAGATGGTTTGTCAATCAAAAACAAATTTGCTGCTTAAAAACAGTTAAAATTAATTAATTAAACTATTTAAAATATATATTTACTCAGTGTATTGACAAAAAGCATTTTTTCCTTC
The DNA here is from genome assembly GCA_035046665.1 of Euphysa ruthae. Classification (NCBI taxonomy): domain Eukaryota; kingdom Metazoa; phylum Cnidaria; class Hydrozoa; order Anthoathecata; family Corymorphidae; genus Euphysa; species Euphysa ruthae. The sequence goes on along the minus strand of JAUZNK010004376.1, from coordinate 534 downwards.
TTTTTTTGTAACTATGAAATTGGGCCACAGGATGAAGACACACATACACTATCTAAATTGTGCTATATGTTACCCAAAATTAGATAATGGTTTTACCATAAACAAAACATATACCTTTTAACTAAGGTCTCTGTAGTTCAGCACTTTAGACCACTGCGCCACGGATCCACAAAAATAATTATATTGAATTACTTGATAATTGATTTTGTTTGTTTTATATGTGATTGAGTTATTATTAATTTTCATTAACACTAATTTATATAGCACTTTCATTGCATTGAACACTCTTCTTGTAATATACATTCAGTGTCATATCCACAGTTAGTTTGGGGACACCCGTTTATGCGAATGAATAAAACTTTAAAATCATTGGTTTACATTAATTTATATTATGACAAATTCTGTTATAATTAGCTTCAGATAGAAAGTTTAGTTACCTGAAAATGTTACTTTTCGGGTAAATTTTAACATTTTAGCCAATTATTTGGGCTACCAAATCAGTTTACAGGTGTCAAAATACACTTGGACACACTA
>JAUZNK010004375.1:0-10455 GCA_035046665.1 Euphysa ruthae | reverse complement strand
TATATAAATATATAAATGTCTGTAGCACGCGTTAAACCTGTTTTTCTCGGAAAATACCGACGTTTTCTTGTTAAAACATCTCATTCATTAACCTAGCAAAGAGCTTTCTTATCGTGTCTGTTTTAAATAAAATATTTTAACACGTCAGAGAATACGTTGGTATTTGAGGGAGTTGCTGCCATGGCTCTCGAGTTTATCATTCTTCCTAATAGGAAGAGAAAGTTGATATTCGAAAACTATATATTTGTGAAGTAGAAAGAATTGGCAGACGGAGCAATATCATGGGAATGTACAAAAAGAAGAAATGTTCAATCATGCCAAACCAAGGTGAAAACGAATAATGACATTTTTGCCACACGAACGATCACACATGCTCGGCTTCTCCAAATTTTGCAGATGTTGCGGTCATAATTGCTCGTATTGCGATGACAACGCAGGCTCAGACTAATGATAAGAGAACACAGGCTATAATCGGTGTAAACACCCATCAATTATCAGAGGAAGAGAGAACAAATTTGCCAAATTTCGAGACGATGAGACGAAGTATTTGACGAACTATGGAGGGAGATAGCCTTTCAGCACCTGTAGTTGGTCGTGAATTTTTCATTCCACCAAAGTTCCAAAATATGGAGAAAGGTGATCTTTTTCTTCTATATGATAACAACGAGGCTAATGAACGAATCTTGATCTTCGGGACGGATTTTTTTTGGTTTTTTAGCGAACACTGATAACTGGTATTTTGATGGGATATTTACCGTCACTCCCCCGCAGTTTGCTCAGCTGATTATATACAGTTAATGGAATGAGTGGGAATCATCATGTTGTTGAGTGCTATGCTTTGTTAACACGCAAAACCAAAGAAACATATGCTGAACTCTTACGGCAAGTTCAACAGCTAAAAAATCGGGGAGCACCTCAAATAATCATGATTGATTTCGAAAAAGCTTGCATTGAGGAAATTCGGACAATTTTTCCGAATGCATCTTTATATGGATGCCTATTCTATCTCACCCAATCAATATATCGTCACGTCCAAGCTAACGGCCAATAGCAACAATATCTTAACGATAATGTATTTGACACTTATATTCGGATGATTGGAGCTCTCGCATTCGTTCCAATTAATGATGTTATACAGTCCTCCAACGCTTTTGCTCAGCATTGTGTAAGGAATGAGCAAGGAATCTTAGATTACTTCGAAACAAATGATATAGGTAAAGTCGTTCGAGGAAGAATAACCGATGTTTCCGCACATTATATGGATTATAAATCGAAGAGTGTTCAATGACCTTCCACGGACAAACAATATGCTAGAAGGATGGCAGGCAGTTCAGTCATTGTTACAATCGCACATCCCACAGTCTGATCAAGGCTTTATTACGTGATGCCGCTATCCAAAAAGTTGCGCAGGACAACAAAGGCGTGCTTACCGGGATGTAAATGACCATATCAAGAGCTTACTCAATACATGCAATCAGAGACCTATTATTGATTTTTTGAGATTGTTGATGCAATAAAAATCAATGTTTATGAACACTTCCGCTTTAGTCATGACTCCTGAAGGAAATACTGACCTCTTTATCATTGATACTGGCGTTCTATAGGGAGACCCATTGACCCCTTTTCTTTTCATTATATGTTTGGATTACGCTTTGAGGAATGCTCTTCGTCCATCGTTCTTGAAGCGCAGACTAAGTAGTAGATATCCAGAAGAGGTACTACCTGAACTTGCCTATGCAGACGATATTTCTCTTCTAGAAAACACAATTAAGAAAGCAGAACAGGTGTTGCACAAAGTAGAAGAACAAACCTAATCTATGGGTCTCTACCTAAACGCCATAAAGACATAGACGAATTACTTCATCTTGGAGGCTATACCAACACAAACTACGGCATAGAGAACAGGTCTGGCAAATTTTGGGGCGCATTACACTCTTTTTCAAAAGTTTGGACCTCACCTTTCAAAAGGTCAACTAAGATGAGACTTTTCAAGGCACCGGTGAAGTCTATTCTTCTATATGGTGATGAATCATGGAATTTAACAAAAGCGTTAACAAGGAAAATTGATGGAATATACACCCGAGTATTACACATAGTACAAAGTGTTTCTTGGCAATCACACACCTCTTAACGTCTTAATGTACGGTAAATATCCTCATTTGTCAGCCATCATCAGGAAACGAAGACTGGCTATTGCTGGACATGTTTCAAGACATAACGAAGCCAGTGGTCGGGTTTTTTTTATGGAATCAAGATGCCAGCATAAAGGTTGGGAAGCCATGAATAATCTTGAAGAACATCTTAGAGGATGACACTTGGTCTTGAAGGGAAGGAATTTCTCTCTGTTATTCAAGACCGGAGTAATTGAAAGAACAATTACATTGATATCACTGGTTCTGTCGTATGTGTTTAAGTAAGTAATGGCGATGATTAGTTGAAAGATATTAAAAAGAAATATACTTCGTTGAACTATAGGAGCTTTAAAAAGAAAATTCGATTTTTTGAATTTCAATATTCAACGATTAGCTCCAAACTAAATTTCTTGATAAAAGAAATAAAATTTCTACCTCAACATTGTGCTTATTATTTCCCAGTAGCAATATACTATCTAAAATGTTTCACTCAATATCGGGAGCGTAGTTTTTCAGAATATGTAGAGAGAGACTTAATTTTGGTGCATTACTATTGATATTTTTTAAGCACGATGCTTATAATGAAAAATTTGTTTATATATTTTTAAGTGGTATTTAGATTGGCTAATGTTCTGGTATATAAAATTATTAGGCTGGTTCATAAATAAATGCTTGTTTTCGTAGTTATGTTTGATGATTTTTTTTTGTAATTTACATATGGACGATAGCTTTAATTATATGTACTATAAGTTTTTTTTTTTTTTTTTATCAAAATACCCTGAAACTTTAGTTTAGCTTAGAAATCGCTACTATATACAACTTTTATGTCCTTAATTTCAATTTTTGAGATTTTTGGAGAGGTGAAATTGGATTATAATAATGCTCATGAAATTAATACTTAAGGTCACATACCTGCTCTAGTTAATTACTTTTTTGCCTCAAAATGCTCTATAATTTTTTTCCACTGATAAAGAGAAAAAAATTTATTCGCTATTTCAATAAGTACACCTCATTTGAATGAATTTCACTACAATTTGAATTGATTTGTGTTAAGTTATTTTTACCTCATAGTTTATTGAACGAGATTTAGCTTTAGTTTTGCTTTTTAGATGTTGCCGTGCTAATGTATGCTATATCGGAGAAAGATCTGCTTCAATGTAAATCATGACATAATTTAAATAAAAAGTTAAATTTATTGTATTCGATAACGTAAAACCGCTGACGTACTTATTTCCGCCCTCGCTATTGCAAACGGGTCTATAAACCGAGTGATGTCTTCATAAAGCTGGTATATTAAATTCTGAATCATAAAGTTCCAATTTAGCTCTAAAGCTGCATTGTTATAACTAGTATGATTTTTTTTTTTTTTTTATGTTGAAATCTCGAAATAGCCTAACGGGTAATAAGAGTTGTTTCAATTCATTCTTCAATGCGAGTTTTTTAAAATGCGTTATAACGAAAGTTTTTGGTGTAAATACGCCCTAATATATGATCTATTAAAAATAATATGAACTTAAATTTTTCTCAAAATACAATCATTACTACCTTACGGTAAAAATTCTTGAAGAAGAAATTTTCGTGATTTTGGCCCCAAATCGCGAAACTAAATTCCGCGAAAATCATTTTTTATTTTTTTGTGTGTTGCTATTACTCTGAGTCATCGGAAAGTTACAGGGTTATGAGATACGCAAACAAGAACTCACATGGTTTCAAGTCTATTTGTTTAATCCCTCTCAATTAGTAAATTTTGGAAGTGTATTATCACATGAAGGAAAAGTAAAATCTGATGTACCCCAGGGTTCTATACTTGAGACGCTGTTGTTTATAATACATTTTGCTGATATCGAATTAATTTCAAATTGGTGTGAAGAGGACGAACTTATACTCAATCTTGGACAGGGTAAAACAAAAGCAATATTATTTGGAACATCAACCTTACAAAACAACCCGATCACCTTAACGTGACTTACCAATGTTGTAGTGTTATGTTTGCATGCAGTTATAAGTATCTTGGTATTGAAATAAATCCAACACTAAATATGAACTTACACTTTCAGAAATGTTATTTGCACCAATTACAACATACTTTGCTGTAATCTTTACTTGAACTTATCACAGCACCTAAATGAAAATATTACAAAGTTCCACAATAATTGTTCAAATTATCAAATGGAACAACGAGACTCACGTTGTTAAGACGATATCTCCATCGAAGCAGAACGTTTTACTTTCCTCTCTTCTAATTAAATAGTGTTTAAGTGGAAAGACGTGTTCAAATTTTACAAACTATTTCAAAATCCACCAACACGGTAAATCGACTCGTCAAGATGGTACGTACACCAAACTACCGAAAGTAGGACATCGGCTTGCTGGAAATTCGTTTTATTATGACAAAGCGAAAACCTACAGCAACATTCCACTAAACATACTTAAACTAAACACATGTTTATTATTTTTATTTTTACACAGTGCACACGTTGATAACAAAATGTGTTTTTCATAAGTGATTATATCCTGTATAAATATTTGTTAAAATAAAAATACCTTGTACAAGCTGTAAAGATTTAAAAAGAAAGAAAAAATCAAGTTTTATCGTATAACTGTATAATAACAAGTTTTTTTCTATGATACAAATTATTAAATTTAGATAACTGGCATAGGAAGACGCTTCCTCGACTTCAAAGTTGAATAATTTGTAAAGTAACTTTGAATTGTCTTCACTTGATCACATCTGGACTTTTTAAATTCCTTTTCAGTTGACGCTTTCTCTGGAGTTTCTTTTATTAACTTTTATCCCTCAATGGTTTGGAACATTAAATGTATGTTGGAAAAAAGAAATAAGTAAAGGACAGTCATCTATAGCTCAACGTATAAAAAATCTACCATAGCTTTGTATTTTGCGATGATCTCTTTGTTCTTTAATGTTTATCTTCACTGACACCCGACATTCTGTCTCCAAACCACCATGAATTAAAGGGGACCTGTATAATGTTGGTGATAGTGTTGTTTCTATCAACGCACCACGTAAAAGATATTTTGTTAGCCGTGAAACTTCCATAGGCAATTGTCCTACAACACAGCCATTCGTTCTTTTGTAAGTTTTAAGCAAATAGTCATAGGCGTTATCAATTTCAGAGTGAAATATCGTTCTTTTGATTGAGTGTACAGTAGAAAGAAACATCTTGTCTTAAGCCGATGCATGCAAGTTGGCTTATGGTTGCATATAACCACTTTACATCTGAAGCTGGAAGAAAAATTATTGCGAATGGGTGGAAAGCAGCACATTACCGAGATAATAGCAAAAGGTTTAGAGAACCATTAATTTTTATTGAAAAGATATAAGTATATAATGTAAATTATTCGTAATTATCCTCCTAGCGGGAGGATAATAACGAACCTTTAAAACTTTTTCATCGCGAAATAAATTTTATAATAAATGATCCATTCGTAAAAATAAATTTCTCGAAGTTCACAATAAATTATCCAATCGCGAAAATAAATTCGTTGTTTGTGGTAATTTAGATTATTTAAAACGAAATTTTACAGAATTTCTGCGTTTCATAAAAAAAAATGCTGCTAAAAAAAAAAAAATATCTCTAAAGCAATGAATGACCAATGAGACATTTCTTTTCATTGGAATAGTCATAATTTATATTACGATTATTACTGTCAATAATTTTTGAATATCAGATTTTTCGGTATTTGGGACACATTCTCTTACAAACATTGCAGCATTAAAACCCTCACTCTGTATAACGCAGAAAACGATCATTTTTCCCAAAATTTCTTTAACTTGAAAGAAATGAAATTTAAAAATCCAACGTAATTAATTTCGTTCAACTAATTAGACAGCCATTAGCAAAACTCCAGAAAATTTATAGATAAGTAAACACTTATAAAATATGGTTGAGGCGGTCTTACTACAAAAATCTTCAAAAATATATTTTATACTTTCTACTTATAATAATTTTTACAAAATAATGATCTTAATAAAAAATTGAAAAAAGTTTAAATACTAAGAAAAGGTCAAATTTGGTGAAAAAGCTGCGGTTTGTAGCAAAAAGAATAATTATCAAAAACATTTTTAAAATGACCGACAATAATTTGCCTAAAAAATAGCAATAAAGTTCCATGAACCTCTGCTTCTTCAACAATGTTTTGGTCCCCAAAACCTTTAAACTTTATTTCTCAACTTTTTTCTAGGTATTTTTGTAAAGCTTTTTATTCTACAACATATAGTTCTAACCTTGCACTTGAATTCAGGAAAACCTCGCAGCCAGAAGTAGACAGCTTTTCTGAAATAATGTCACGGTTCGGTTAATTACAATTTAGTGGCATGAAATATCTGATGCGGCATCTGGGTTACACTGTGGTAAAAAACTTGTCAATTTTATCCTGGAAGAAGAAGGAGTTACTGAAGAGGTGATGTTACTAATAGAATTTCAAGCGTTCATATTGTGAGCATCAGAATCTGGTCTTTCTCTTCAAAAGACACTACTTTCTTTTTTACTATAAATTTAGAACTTGCCATTCTTTTTTTCATCAAACGACTTTTTATCATAAGTTTTACACGAAAAACAAGATTATTTTAATAATACATTCGCTAAGAATGTTAAATCATCAACATTGATAGCCAAAGCTCATGATGTTGTTTAGTTTAATCTGTTCCGTTTTGTTTACTTTTATTTACCGTAAAGGCCTGTCTACACTCTGAATTTTACCACAAAACTAACACTAAACTTTACACTCTGCTGAGATTGCTAGTTCTAAAAGCTAAAGGGAAAGAATAGTACGCCAGAAAATTTCTCTTATTTTTATTTCATTTTTTTCCTACAATAAAAATATCTTCAAAGTTATAACTTATTAAAAAATGATTTAAAATTCAAAAAGCAGATTTGAGACTTTCATTTTAAATAGGAATGCTTTTCATGTCCATGCATGAAAAAATAAGTTTTACTGCTTACGCGAATAATAAAAAGCATTCAGATTGTTCATAGAGTACAATTATTTCATATGACCGAAATCAATTATCCTCATGGATTCATATGCAGGGGTCATTAGAGCAATGGCAAAGGAAGAAAAAATGCATGCAGTATGTAATATTATTTACGATCAATACAATAAAAGCTGTAGCAAATAAAATGGTTATTGAATCAATATGAAAACCTAATCGTTAATATAAAGCTTCAGTACAGTATAAATTAACATAAAGATTTGCGAAATCATGGCAAGTTTTTTGGCGAGCCAAAGTTAAAAATTGCTAAATTGGAAAATACAATGCTCAAAGTATAGACTAGCCGGGAATTGAACCCGTTGCACAAGAATTGGAATCTTGTATGTTACCACTACATACACTACTAGCGCATATGAAATATATCATAGTTCAATATATTTGTATCTGCAGAAGATAACTGCAACAGAACTCAACAAACAACAAATTTTTAATACAATAAGGCTGTAAATACAAATAAATTCTCTATCGACCATGTTCTACTTAATATATGAGTAACATTCTAGAGGCCGGTTTAAGGTGGATCACTAGTAAAAAATTTAAACAGTCAAATGAAAAGTTTTAGATTATTTTGATATGAAATAATTCTTGTTCATCATGTTGAAATATTAAGATGCTGACAAAAAAAAATTATGCGCATAATTAGAAAAATGACTCTTGTCGTTCTGCGGTAAATGACAATCTCATTTGTTAAAAAATGTTGCTGAAACTTTTAATATACCATCTAGAAGGGCAAATGCATGTCCTCTACCTTTCGCTAAAAAACTTTTTTTATAGATATAAATCATGAAGCTAAAAATGTAAGAGTCTAAAAACATTAAAAATTGTGAATAAAATAAAAACTACCAGCTTCATAGGATTTCTTTTTCCTGTTCTTTGTTTTTTTCTGTCCACATTTTTGTATTGACCGAAAGTTTTTGCGTCTGCGTTTTATGGGTGGCTTTGATTTATGTAACTTGACGCGCTTAAAACGCTTAATTATGTTCTCAGTCGATTCTCGTTGTACTTTACCAATATCTAGATCAACCAACCTCATTACGTTGTAAATACCATCCTTGCCATGATTATACTCTAAAAAAGCACTGGAAACACCGATTTCCAGAATTTTTTTTCCAACATATACACGTTTTTGACGTTTTGTCCAAATCATTCCGTTGAGCGATTCTTTCACATTTTGGGTTTTCCCATGCGAACACTGATAAAAGTGACCCGTCTCGTAACCGGTCAAATAACTGCTTTATTTCTGGTTCGTCCCTTCTGTTAGGTGGTAAATTCAATTTAATTTCAGTTTTTTTGGTGAAATTTCAGTGTGAGCACTAGGAATCTTCAGTTTGCGGAGACAATTTATATCGTGTTTCAGCAGGCATTATGTTTGAACAATGAAATAAAATGGCACCAACATTTTTTTTTCATTTGATAGACGTTGTTTATATTTTGCCTGATAACAATTCCATAACAGTTTTGTATGTAATTTATGGACGCATCGGTTAATTTTCCTTTCCAAAAATTAATTTACGGCGGTCTTTCTAATTTTTCGTAAGTTAGCACCAACTCGTTTCTGGACATGTCCGATGCATTCCCCTTTGGTCACAGAAACACCAGCGTATGGGTCTTCTTCAAACACAGTTGAAAATGCGGAAGGATCACCATCACCAATAAATGTTGTGTACTGCAGTTATGTTTTTCGACTAACCGTTTTCGACTAACCGTTTGATTGATTATCAATAAAATGTTGTTTTCATTGAATGACGCTGACCCGACATGGTTTATGCTACACGTGTGTGGTTGTTTCCAAATGATTTAAGCTGAAGTATTCTTAAGTTTCTCCCGATAAACATTAGACTTACAGTCCTTGAGTTTATCTTCAAAATCAATAAATTTATCATTTTCACGTTCAAGGCAAATTACGACACCATTTAATGACGATTATCCTCGTCTTTGCCATGAACCATCATGGGAAGCCACTATATTGGTAATATCATTATTGATACGAACTGTAGCTGCAACATCTGGCATGGATTTTTCAGCAGCTTGAAGATATAATGGATGCAGCTTATTAATGGTTTCATTATATGCAAGGTTTGTCATTGGCGGTAGAATATTCGTTGGACGACAGAAGATTTCAATTGACTGCAAACCTTGACCGGATTCACAAAAAAGCTCCAATAGAGCGTAAGTTAACATCAAAGCTACTTTTTTCATCACTATTGTCAATTCTAGGGCCTGGAAATAAATAATAACTCCATAAATAACAAGAACTCAGCATAATTTCATGAGAAAGTCTTTTTCTTTTTGGGGTTAATTGACACCTATGTCATGGTTAAGAGATATAGGTGAATCTTCAACGGAAACAGTTGAAGTATATGTGATATGGCACAGAAGTTAGACAAGTTGTAACGTTTTTTAATGACTTAGCTCCAGAAAAAGGTCATTGCAGATGTTGGAAATGACATGCAACTTCAAGAAATGGACACATTTCAATGACACCTGTTGATCCAAATAACAATACTTTTTTTTTAACGAGACTTCTCTTTTATAATAGAAATTTTTACAAACCAGCTAAAAAAGTAAAAAGCTAGTTGAAGCACATATTTATCTGTGCTAAATAGCTCAACCTATGGAAGGAAGTCATCTTTGGACTACATTTTAACTACAAATTGGTTGTCTGGCTCAGCGGATAAGGCATTGGATTCCGAATTCTAGAGCTGTGGGTTCGAACCCACTTCGGAACTATCTATCTTTTTACCGTAAGCTCAAATAAAAGCTTTAAGTGCACCAGAACCAAACCCGTGGGCCCTTCTGTAATAAATTATTTCGAAAATTATTTGTTGGCCCCACGTTAAAAATAAAATTACGTTGTTGCTACTACTTGTTGTTACTACTTGTTGTTACTATTACTTACTACTACAAACATAATTAGTAAAAACATCAGCACTACCTGACCACGGCTATTATTGTAAAACACCGATGTTTGATTCAAAAGTAATATCAGTTGATGATGATAAACTAAAAAAAACAAACCATTACATAAACAACAAATATACATGCATATCAGAATTAAAGAATAAACAATCCTAAAGATGATCATTCTTATACAAAGGATATAGTGGAACGAAATGGTATTAAGAATGTAAAAAAAATAGAAAAAATTCTAAACAGAAATTTTTCCAAACTTTGTGAGTGGTTTATCGATAACAAACTAAGTGTGCACTTTGGAGAAGAAAAAACCAAGTGTACCTCTTTTCTTCTAAAATGAAAGCTAAAAAAGCAGATCCCTTGAATATAATTTATAGAGGCATATCCATTAAACAA